>JABSTT010004314.1:17500-23418 GCA_013339685.2 Hyalomma asiaticum | reverse complement strand
AGGAGTACGAGGGAGCCCGAAGGAAAATCGATGTCTCGGTGCCGACGATCGTGGAGGGCTTTCTGCGTCGTCTGGGAGGACGAGAGCGTAGCTCGGGCTAATGTGCGTGCAATGAGCGCACGGGTGATGGCATCCTAAGCGTAGGAGGTGGTGGACGCCCGATCAGAAGGCAGGAGGGTGTCGAAAGGCAGTAAGGGACTGCGGCCGTAGAGAAGGTAAAAGGGTGAGTAGGCGGCAGTTTCGTGACGCGAGGAGTTATAAGGGAAAGTGACGAATGGCAGAGCAATGTCCCAGTCTTTGTGGTCATCGGAAACATACATTGAAAGCATGTCGGTCAGTGTGCGGTTGAGCCGTTCGGTAAGTCCGTTGGTCTGCGGGTGGTATGAGGTGGAGAAGTTATGCCGAGTAGCGCATGATCGCAGGAGGTCGTCTACCACGCGAGAGAGGAAGCAGCGGCCACGGTCTGTGAGTATGTGGCGAGGAGCACCATGCTGGAGGATGGTATCATGTAGCAAGAAATCGACTACGTCGGTTGCACAGCTGGTCGTCAGAGCTCGCGTAATTGCATATCGTGTAGTGTAGTCAGTGGCAACTGCAATCCATTTGTTTCCTTGCGTGGAAGTTGGGAAAGGGCCAAGCAAGTCAAGTCCTATTCGATGGAACGGCTCGGATGGAACTTCAATAGACTGAAGGAGGCCAGCAGGTTGAGTCGTAGGTTTCTTTCGACGTTGACAATATGGAGTAAGGCAGAGAAGGATTGATTATGAAACATAAGGGCGGATTTAAGGTGCGCTGTAGCGGATTAAGCGGAATTGAAGGAGATTAGTGCACATTATTGTGATTAAATCGATTCACATATGCCGACGCGGATTAAGGTTAATGGCGGATTACGACAGATCATAGTAGATTAAGGCGCATAAAGACGGATTAAAGTAGATTAGGAAACTTTGAGTTGCTCTAGTGCGGATTAAGTTTTATTTACAATTTAGTCCAAACTAAGCCATGGTTCCCACCTCGCCGCAACTGAATGCATCTCATTGAAATTAACCGCAATAATAATTTACGGTATTCCATCTTAATCGACCCTAATCCCTCCTGGTCCACGTTAATCGATTTTTTTATGGCATAGTTCATCGTAATCCTCAGTTTTCCCGTTTTAATATGTCTCCATCCACCATATTATGACTTAGTCCATCGTTATTCATATTAATTCGCCTTAATCCATCCTTTCCTGCCTGAATATTTTTGCATTCGCCTTATTCTATCATAACCTCCCTCAACCCACCTTAATACGCCTTGATTCCTCTCAGTCTGCCTTCAGCTTTCATTATCCCCCTTAGCGTGACAGGATGACTGTGTATAACGCTGCCATTTTACGCAAGTCAAGTGTTTGAAGAAGTAGCGCGTTCAGATGTTATCTTGACTACATAACACAGAAAGTAGGGAAAATTTGTTCATGTGGGAAGACGGAACACTTCAAAATTCTTAAAAGCAATGGTAGTGAAATAAGCTCATGGAAGGAAAAAAGGAAGAAAATAGTAGAGAGATAAAGGCAGGGAAGTCAACCAGTGTAGGACAACGGTTTGCTACCCTGCACAAGGGGAAAGGGATGGGGAGATTGAAAGTTGAGAGAGGGAGAGAGAGGGTGCACATATAGCATATTGTCAGAGTCAGTGGCACCTGAATGGCATGCGACATCACACATCGCTGTTACAGTCGCTTGTGCGAGTCTATCGTCTTTAAAAACGGCAGCAGCGCCTTTGGAATGGCGAATGTCGCCAATAGAGGCAGTATCACATCATGCACAGTATGTTAAGCTGAGTGCTGTCGCAGCTGTTTATTCTTCCATATGAGTCGAACTTATGAAGGTTGGCGTTTAGGCTAGAGCTGCAGACGGTACTATCCTTGTTGAAAAACACGTGCATGAGTTTCAGTCGAAACAGCAACCGAGGCAAAAACTTCCATCTAGATAGTACATTTTATATTATCGCTAGTGTTTGTTCGCGTCCCCAGGACAAATTGGTGGGCTAAACTGAAGAATTTATCGTGCAAATGAACATAATCATAGATAGCTTTTTTTTATGCGTGAAGTAATATAGTTGCAGGAGCGAAAGATATTGTGGTTGACTAGAAGAAAACAGTTTTAGATTAGCAGCAAGGAAATGACGCGCACACATGCCACGAACAAGCATAGAAGAAAGCCGCTGTTGTTTATCATCGGCTTAAACACCGCCTAAACAATGCGTGGTGGTGAGGCTTTGCCTGAACTAATGAAAAAATCTATTTGTAAACAGCGTTATTATGAAGCTGCTTTCCTGTTAACCCGTACACATAAGCGGTACAGTCATACTGAGGTGCACATGTTAAACCGTATTAAAACATAGACGGTGTTAGTCAGTGCATTCCCATGCCTAACTGGTTTAGTATTTGTCTACTACGACGCCGGAGGATTTAAATTCGGCTTGAGCGAAAAGTTATCAGGGACTTTACATATTTGCGTATGTTTTTAATGCATCAGGAGAGCGACCTGCCTTCTTGCAGACAAACACCTAGTTTTCATAGAACTTCCTGAACATTCTTGCTTATTTTTACGTGTCCCATATTGTCACTTCAAAATCCGTAATGGCTCGACGTATTCCATTATAACAATGACGCCCTCAACAGCGATAAAAATCTTGTACCGCTAAGTACTTGCGAACCGATCACAGTGACTGAATGAAACGCAAGAAGCCTGGCAAATCAGGAGATTAATTTCGTCCGTTACTTGGTCGTTAAATTCTCCTGTCCTCTCGTCGCTCTCGTCCGTCCTTCCTCGTATTAGAATTTATCGTTTATTATTTTTCTCTCTGCCTTATTGTTCGACGTGTATCGCAGATATTCAAAAGTCGTTTTACAAGACTCGACTAGCCAGACAGGATGATTTGTTCTTTCTTTATTCACACTGAAACATTTTGCGCGGATACCTGCTAACAGCATGTATAACGCATTCATAATTAGAGTGACGCCTGCAAAATAAACAGAAGAATACAAGTTTCTAAGCAAGAGAACGAACGGATTAATCTAATGAACGTGGGTTTGGATGGCGTTCGAGGATGAATTTCTTGACATTTCTCTGGCACAGTTTTCACGTAATGACGTTCTGAGTGCTTATGTATAAAAAGACGCACAATTGCTGCAAGTTGCGAGAGGGTACCTATGCTTAAATACTAGGGAGAACACCATGTGTGTGAAAGGTGCTTTGAATCTCTTAATGAGTGCACTGGAAATGAGAATGACATAGAATAAATAGAATTCGCATAATGATCAAAGCTCATTAGTAAAGCCACGCAAAGAGATGTATGGAACTTTAACGTGAGAGAAATAAATTAAGCGGTACAGAAAGGTACCGCCATGTAATGTCGTTATTCATTTGTAACCCGATTTATACTAATTATGTTTTGACTTCCCATTCCTGCTTGGGCCTGTCATGGCCTGCAGTATTGTGAAATAAATAAATGAAATAAATAAATAAACAAAATGCATACGCTAAAAGATAAACAAGGTAACGTTCTCAACAACTTCAACGACATAGTAAAGGTAGCAGAAGATTTTTACTCTGAACTGTACAGCTCTCAGACAGCCCATACAACCTTAGCAGAAATCAAATCAGAGGTGAACACTGGAGTTCCATGTATAACCACTGACAAATTCAGGAAAACCATCAAAGGCACGTCCCGCGGTGAAGACGGCATAAGAGCACACTTGGTCAAAGACGGAGGACACATTATATTTGAAAAACTTGCGTCGCTCTTCACGAAATGTAGAAAACAATGTAGTGCACCGCTCATCTGGAAAAACGCTAATATAATCCTAATACACAAGAAAGGTGACATAAAGGAGTTAAGAAATTACAGACCATTTATCGTTCTCCCAGTAATATACACCCTGTTTACGCAAGTAATTTCTGCCAGGATAAGATAAACACTCTACTTCACCCAACAAGAGAACAATGTAGTTTTAGGAAGGGTTACTCAGCAATGGACCACAGCCATGCTATCAACCTAATAATAGAGAAGTTCGCTGCATATAACAAACCTCCTTGTATGGCCTTTATAGACTACGAGAAAGCATTCGATTCCATAGAAATACAAGCAGATCTAGAAACTTTGCGTCTACAATGTGTACCTGACGTTTACGTGCAAACCATAAGTAACATCTACAAAGATTGCACAGCAGACTACTCATACGTGAGAAGCGCAGAAAAAATACGATGAAGAGAGGGGTTGGACATTGATTGATTTGTGGGGTTTAAAGTCCCAAAACCAGCTCTGATTATGAGACACGTTGTAGGGGAGGGCTCCGGAAATTTCGACCATCTAAGTCTCTTTAACGTGCACTGACATCGCACAGCGCACCGGCCTCAACGTTTTGCCTCCATCGAAATTGCTATCAAGAGAGGAATCCAAACTAGAAGAGAAGCTCAGGGGAAGATGGGTGCTTGAATCGATGAACAAATCGCAAGGTACGATTTAAAACAGGCAATGTCGCGGGAGCCAACGTTTCGACAAGCGGACTTGTCTTCGTCAGGGCGGCAACTGCCTTCTCCAGCGTTCGTTTATGTACGCCTTTGTACACCCTCCCCCGTCCTCAGAAAGAGAGGAGGAGAAGAGCAGCACGTGCGAACATACACACACAAAAGAAAAAAAAAAGTGGGGGGGGGGGGGGGGGTTGAGTGCAAGGGTATTTGGGTGACAGGTGTTAGCGTGACTACTATAAATGGCAAGAGCGAAAGTTTCTAGAGAATCCGCTCTTTGTACATATCTTGCACATGCATTGTGTGCACAGGGCTAGAAAGCAGGGTGGAAAAAAGGAAACACACGCACGGAACAGAAGTTACTCCTATGTCATGTGTCCCCCTCCTCCACCCCGTACCACCTGCCCCGCACCAACAGTGCATTTCATGGAAATGATGGGGCTAAAAAAAGGGTAACTACACTGTTTAATGTCCTTGTTCTCCTGGAACTGGATGGGGGCTCAGCACCTGAAAGTAGACTTTCTGGGAGAAACATTGTTAGCTTGTGCATACCTCAACCTTTTGTCGTCTTTGTTAACACTCTTCCGTATCTAATGGACTCAAGAGAGGAGAGAGACAAGGACATACTATCTCCCCGATGTTTTTCATTGCATGCCTAGAAGAAATGTTCGAACGTCTAGACTGGCAAGAAAAGGGAATCAGGTTAGACGGAGACTATATCGGAAATTGAAAGCTTGCAGACGACAATGTGCTCTTTAGCAATGATGGTGACGAAATAGAAAACATGACTGAGAACCTGAACCGTGAAAGTCTTAAAATAGGACTAAAAATGAATGGGCAAAACACTAAAATTATGCTCAACAGCCTAGCTAAGGAGGAGGAATTTAAAAGTAACAATCAAACCCTTGCAATGTGAAGACGAATACGCATATCTGGGGCATTAATAACAGGAACTCCTAACCATGAAAAGGAAATCCTCCGTAGAAAAAGAATGGGATGGAGCGCATTCGGGAGACATTCCCATATCATGACTGGAAAGTTTCCACTGCCACTAAAGCGAAAAGTATTTAATCGCTGCGTTCTCCCAGTACTACCGTGCGGTGCAGAAACATGGAGGTTAACTAAAAATCTAGAGGTGAAATTAAGTAGCACGCAGCGTGCAATGGAAAGAAAAGTGATAGGTGTAAGGCTAAGAGATAAAAAACGAGCGGAGTAGATCAGAGAACAGACAGGAGTAGCTGACATTCTTACATCAATTAAAAGAAAAAAAGTGAACCTTGGCAGGGCATATCATGCGGACAAATAAACAGATGGACAGTGACAGCCACTGAATGGACACGAAAAGAAGGAAAACGCAACCGAGGCCGGTAAAAAGCTTAGATGGAGTGATGAAATTAAGAAGCTC
>JABSTT010004314.1:0-12500 GCA_013339685.2 Hyalomma asiaticum | reverse complement strand
AGAAAGAGCGCGCTGTCCTTACCCGTGATGAACCAACTAGCTGGAAATGTGTTTTTCTAAGTTAATTAGTGTGCATTAAAACATGTATAAATATAGGAAATTAAGGCCTGCTCCTCCAGTCTGAGGGCGTGCGCGATTGAAGGGACTGAAAATCTATGTTTAGGGACTAATTTTTTTACACTACGACCGAAACCACATTATCAGAAGCGTAAACACTTCCAGGTGGTACCTATATAAAAACCGGCTGCACACTTAAACAGCGGAGAATTTTTGTACAAACTTCCACAAAACGAGCAATCATGGCGCCAGCAAAAAGAGAAGTGACAAAGATCCCCATCGGCCACCTCGAAAACTGAGGAGTATCATGGCCCTCATTTGTCGGATTTGGTACATTTGTAACATCGTCGTCCTCATAGTCATCATCATCATCATCATAATAATAATAATCATTATCATCATAACAGCAGAATTGCTCTCCACTGCAGCACAATGGCCACTTCCAGTAATGTGTAAATTGCCCAGTCCTGCGTGGGCTGATTTTAGCAGCAAAATAACCTATACATAGGTGTGGGAATGTCCAGCAAACCCGTCGATACCACCTATCACTGCACCAAACATCGAGCAGTGGGAAGCCCAACTGAGAAGCACAAGCCTGTAGCGCGCACCGGTGGTCGCGTAGCTTTTCTTCGTCGCGCAGACGAAAACGACTATCAGCAGAAGGCTCTTGCGCTGCCGCGAAGAGCGGCTGTAAGCTCTCATCCTTCTTTTGTTCGGACATGAAGGTTCCCATATCAGGAAATTCCGGGGAAACAAAGCGATATACTGATCAAAGTTGTCAGCGTCGCACTCAGTCGTGGGAAGCGGCATCCGGGAGAAGCAATCAGCGTCAGCATGTCGCCGGCCGCTCTTGTAGCAAACGACAAATTCGTATTCCTGTAGACGGAGGGCCCAGCGCGCTAGTCGACCAGAGGGATCCCGAAGATTTACGAGGCAGCATAGTGAATGATGATCTGTGACCACTGTAAAGGGGTGTCCGTAGAGGTACGAACGAAACTGCTGCACGGCGAAGATGACGGCCAAACACTCTTGTTCTGTCACTGTATAATTGCGTTCGCAGTGACTCAAGGAGCGGCTGGCATACGAGATCATGTGCTCATTGTCGCCAACACGCTGGACTAGTACGGTCCCGATGCCGACACCACTTGCGTCGGTGTGAACCTCAGTTGGTGATGAGGGATCGAAATGACGGAGAAGGGGCTTGGACGTCAATAGAAACTTCAGCCGGCGGAACGATGAGTCGCACTCCGTGGTCCACTCAAAGGGAACACCTTTGTGAAGAAGGCGTGTGAGAGGATGAGACAAGTCAGCAAATCTGGGAATGAATCGCCGGAAGTAAGAGCCTAAACCTAAGAAACTTCGCAACTGCTTGACAGATTGAGGCGCCTTGAATGCTTCTACAGCAGCAGTCTTCTGGGGATCTGGTCGTATGCCTTCTTTGTCAACCAAGTGTCCAAGCACAAGCGTCTGTCGTTCACCAAAGCGGCACTTCTTTGAATTGAGCACAAGGCCGGCTTTCTCCAAGCAGTTCAGTACTAGGTCTAGGCGCTTGTTGCGCTCACTGAATGTTCGTCCGAAAATGACAACGTCGTCTAGGTAGCACATGCAAATTTCCCATTTCAAACGGCGCAGTATGGTGTCCATGAACCTTTCGAACGTTGCAGGCGCATTACACAGCCCGAAAGGCATCACGTTAAATTCAAATAATCCGTCCGGCGTTTCGAATGCCGTCTTTTCTCTGTCGTTATCGTGCATTGGGATTTGCCAATACCCTGACCGTAAATCAACCGACGAAAAGTAAGATGCCGTAATAATAATAATAATAATAATAATAATAATAATAATAATAATAATAATAATAATAATAATAATAATAATAATAATAATAATAATAATATAGCACAAGTGAAAATACTGAAACAAGACCATTTTATCGTTTAATTTGCTCCTGCAATCCGCTTCTACGCCAATTCCCGCGCGTACGGCAGTATTTGGCAGAGGAAGCTGGGCCTTGAGGCACACGACTGATGTGGTTTGTGTTGACTGATTGGGCAGGATATGAAGACTGAATGTACGCCACTATACTGTACGTCAACCGCCTACAGCACCTAAGATTCAAGACAAGCTCTACACTTTTCAAAGCTATAAAGCGTACAAATTTGTGCAGTAGTGGGAGTGCGCTTGCAACAGCCACTAGGTGTGACACCTGTTTGTTTAGCTCAACAGTGCGAACCTAGGCATTTGAATGTGACATGTGAGTGCAATGTCACCTTCTCTAGCACAAACAAGAGGTGAAAAGAACATAGCAAGAGCACACACCTTTTGGGTATGCTCCCTCTCTATGCCCTTATTTTGAAGCACTACATTTAAAATCACAGAAGCGGGTCCAAATCGATCAAAGCCCACAGGGCATGCTCGAAGAACTAACTGCTTGGTCTAAGTGCTTGCATTGAAGTTGAATCATTTCTATTTGGCAGTGCCAATTTTTGTAGTTCTTTTAGCGTTTATCTCAAGAAAACGAAAACAAGACGTTCTGATTCATATGTTTGGTGAAATATTAACAAGGCCACTGAAGTTTATTACAAAGGGTCATTCAGTTAGTTTGCCTCAGATTGTAAAAAAAAAAAAGTTCCGCAGGCGCGTTACAAGGATGCAATCATATTAGTATTTACTGTCGTATAGACCATCTGACACATTTTTTTTTTCATTGAACTCAGGCAAACAACTCTGGCTTATTGTTTACCCTACATTTAGGCTGTTCTTTTAAGCAAAATATATTCATTCGAGAAGTTTAAAGCATGCGAACTAGTGTACGGGCAACGTACTTTAATAGTGCATCGGTTTCAATTTTACCGGGATCTAAAAGGGGCCTTACAAGTTACAACACTGACTGAATATAGTCAGAGAACGGTGCAGGTCTATGGAGGATGCTCCTGTGGACATGTCAGGGAAATATTAATGCACTGCACGCACCAATGAATTCGCAATTTGGTTTTAAACACAGCTGGAAAGCGCCTGCTCTTAATTTCAGTAAGTGACGTCACCGGGGCTACGACTACGCCACTTGCTTTTTTTTTCAGTCCTTTAAGAGATACACGCCCCTTTCCTTCAGTTGTTGAATTTAAAACGAAGAAATAAAGCATAGCAGATTAGCTTCCGCTCTCATGAAATCAGCCAATGCTGTTTCTTCTTTTTTTTTTTCAAGCGAATTAGCCGGCGCCTCCAGTGATGTCATTTGTTGAAAGAAGAGCGGGCGCTTTCCAGCTGTGCTCGAAACAATATATTGGATTCCCTGGAGCGTGCAGTGCAATAATATTTGGCCCACGTGTTCACAGCAGCCCTTCACGACTGATCGGCACCTCTTTCTGACTCTACCCAGAAAAAAAAAGAAAAGAAAAAGAATAGAGGGCTTCAAGCTTGCACTCAGCCGCGAAAAGCTCATGCACAGCGAAGCTGATCGGTGACACGCTTATTGCTGTGACGAGGTTGAACTTGACCACGTATTCCAGATCTGCTCCACGCCGTCGATTTCGTTCTCGCGTAGCGGCAAGCTTTCGATTTTCGGATCGCGGTCTCTTCCTCGCGAGTGCGATTTAGCTTCGGGCTACCCATGGCTGCATGCGTTTGTGCATAGCCTCCCGCCGTGAGAGGACGCATGCTCTCGTAGTGCGAAGCTATGCACAAACGCAGAGCTTCGCGAGACACTGTGCACCAGGCATATCAACGCATACAGGATTTTTCTTTCTCCTGCTTGCGGCCGCCAGCCGCCGTTTTGCCAGTGTATCATCATCATCATCATCATCATCATCATCATCAGTAGCAGCAGCAGCAGCAGCAGCCTGTTTAGGTCCACTGCAGGACGAAGGCCTCTCCCAACGATTTCCACTCCATCCTATCCTGAGCGAGTTGGTTCCACTTTATGCCCGCAAACTTTTTAATTTCATCGCTCCATCTAACCTTTTGCCTGCCTCTGTTGCGCTTTCCCTCTCTTGGTATCCATTCCGTCGCTCTTACAGTCCATCTGTTATCTTTCCTCCTCATGACATGTCCTGCCCAGGTCCACTTCTTTCTTTTAATTGATATAATAATATCGGCTACTCCTGTCTGTTCTCTGATCCATTCTGCTCGTTTTTATCTCTTAGCGTTACCCCTATCATTTTTCTTTCCATTGCACGTTGCGCGCTCCTTAGTTTCATCTCTAGTTTTTTCGTTATCCTCCACGTTTCTGCCCCGTACGTTAGTACTGGGAGAATGCAGTGATTGAATACTTTTCGCTTTAGTGAGAGCGGTAAGTTTCCATTCATGATTTCGTAATTCCTTCCGAATGCGCTCCAGCCCATCCTTATTCTACGGAGAATTTCTTTTTCATGGTTATGAGTTCCTGTTATTAACTGTCCCAGGTATACGTATTCGCTTACACATTGTAAGGGTTCATTGTCGATTTTAAATTCCTGTTCTTTAGCTAGGCTATTGAGCATCACTTTGGTCTTTTGCCTATTCATTTTTAACCGAATTTTAATACTTTCCTTGTTTAGGTCATCAATAATGTTTTGTAGTTCGTCTCCATCATTGCTAAAGAGTACAATATGTCGTCTGCAAATCTTAAATTGTTGAGATATTCTCCATCTATTCGAATTCCCTTGTCTCCCCAGTCTAGACGTTTAAAGATTTCCTCTAAACATGCAGTGAATAGCATCGGGGATATCGTATCTCCTTGTCTCACACCTCTCCCGATCGGGATTTCTCTGCTTCTCTCCTGTAGGAGTAGTGTGGCTGTGCAATCTTTGTATATGTTGTTGATTGTTTTCACGTATATGTCAGGTACCCCTTGTCGTCGTAGAGCTTCTAGAACTGCTTGTATTTCTATGGAGTCAAATACTTTCTCGTAGTCGATAAACGCCATATAAAGAGGTTTGTTATATTCGGCGTACTTCTCAATTACAAGGTTGATAGCGTGGCTGTGGTCCATTGTCGAGTAACCTTTCCTAAAACCAGCTTGTTCTCTCGGTTGGTTGAAGTCGAGGGTTTCTGTTATCCTCGTAGAAATTACTTTTGTAAATAGCTTGTATATTACTGAAAGTAGGCTAATTGGTCTGTAATTCTTTAACTCCTTGATGTCACCTTTCTTGTGGATAAGGATTATGTTAGCTCATCAGCAATCGGTCATGATGTGCAAGATATATGTCACTTAAGATAGGGGCGAGGCATGACCCGATAGAGACACCACTACGCTGTATGTAAGTCCGATCACTGAAAGAAGCAAAAGTCGACTTAATATAAAAGGACAGAAGCTCTAAGAGGCTATTGTTTATATTAAGTCCACTTTTGCTTCTTTCAATGATCGGACTTACATACAGCGTAGTGGTGTCTGTATCGGGTCATGCCTCGCCCCTATCTTAAGTGACATATATCTTGCACATCATGACCGATTGCTGATGAGCATGCTCGACCAAAGTATTGTCGTAAAATTATGTCGTTACGTAGACGACTTTCTAGTTTTTATCGATTGCAGTGACGCTGCCTGCCAGCACCTAACCGACGATATCGTGAAGACATTCAATGACTGTTTTAATCCACTTGTATTGACGCACGAGATGCCTATTGACAACAGCTTACGCTTTTTAGATTTGAACCTGATTTTTACACCTGACCATGTGTGCTGGCTATATGAACCTAGGACTGGAAAGCCTCTTTTACCCTTTGACTCCTGCCATTCTAAGTTAGTAAAGCGAAGCATTACTAATCTTTGTTTCATCAACTCCCTTAGGAAATCATGCCATCATGTCATGCAGCGCAGCTTTGTTGCTCAAACTGAAAGGCTTTTTCGTGCTGGGTACCCAGCTATTCTGTTATTATCTATAGCCGAAAAACTGTTAAGACAGATAAAGAAAGAAGGCAACTCAGAGGCTCAGCCGAAATTAAATGATCGTAAAAGACCCGTAGTTTTACCCTACAAGCATGGTATTTCCCACCGACTAAAAAAGATAGGCGAGAAAGGCGGCGTGAAAGCGGTGTTCTCGGCGCCGGATAAGTTGCAGCGGTTGTGCAAAGCTATCAATCCCCTTAACGCTCCCGGCCTACGAAATGCTAAGGGTGCATTTCTAGGAAGCACGGGTGCTGTCCAGGCCGTGTGACTACTTTGCCATTTCCTAGCCTTAAGCGACGTGCACGCACGGCCCCGTCGCTTCCCGTAATGTTCTCTAGTACGCGTGCGAGTTTCCAACATAACTTGGGCGCTGAATCTTCGCGCACAGCAAGTATACTGCCCGATCACTTTTTTCACGCTGTTTTTCTTTCGTCATCGAGACGCGCTCTCAGAGTTCTGCGTTGTCCCTAAGCCTTCGAGTTGCCAAAACTTTCTGATGTCTAAGCATTCGCCTTCGTCATTCAAGCAGCACTTAGTTTGAAATACACAAATAGTTGCGTTTGTATGCGGACGAACGGCTTCATTGTTGTTTACGGGTCCTTGGATCGTCCAACCCAGTACCGTTATAATGGACAGAAGACCTTTGCGTTTGGCGTTCCACGTGACGTTCTTCCCAAGGATTTTCCACAACTGGCCTGACCCGATTAATAAGCTAATGCGTCCTTCTTGTTTAATGTGCGGGAAACAAAGAGCGTAAGCCAACCTGCGGCCACGATTGTGCAAGTCTCTGATGAATTCGTGGTCACTGGGTACTTCGACGAGGACATCACAAATGTTTGCGATTTCTATTGCTTGAATTACGTGGTGAACACCATTAAACTGACTCTGTAAGGTTACTTCGACGATTCGGCGACGAGCAGTTTGACCTGCATCTTTATTTATTTACTCTCATACCCACAGCGCCATCAGGCATTACAGTGAGGGGGGGGGGGGGGGGTTACACAGAGAATTTATACACCATACATTTCAAGAACAAAAATACAACTATGATTACTAAGGAGAAACAGTGGCATATAGTGTCAACGCACATCAGTGACAAAAAGATCAACTAACGTAGACAAAGAGGGAGAAAAAAACAAAAAAAAAACAAAAATGATACTGTACAAACATAAAACATACAAAAACTATGTGATAAGAACTAAACTTGTGGCCTAGTGTATATTGTCAATGCACATCAGTGACAAAAAAAAAAATCAGCTAACGCAGACGAAGAGGGAAAAAAACAAAACAAAATTATACTGTACAAACATAAAACATACAAAAACTATGTGATGAGAACTAAACTTTGCGTAAAATTCAACTGCAGCCGAAGACAGAACGAGATCCCAAAGAGCGGCCGCAAAAGCTTCGTTATCTAGTATGCTGACCGTGTCAGCAGGCAGACGATTCCATTCAGAAAGTGTTTGGGGAAAAAAGTGCTTTTAAAAAGATTAGTCTTGCAGTTATATTCTCTAACCTTAAGTTCATGATCTGTTCGTCTTGATATATAATGAGGTTGAAGAATGTACTTATTGTGGTCTATTCCAATGTGGCCATCATATATATTGTGAAAAAGCTTCAAGCGCAAAATTTGCCTTCTTTTCTTTAGAAGCTCCCATTTTATAATGTTTCCTTTGTAGAAGTAATGCTAAGGTTTCTTTCATAGCTACCGATAACGTACCTTGCACCTAAGTTCTGAACTTTCTCAAGTTTGTCGCAATCGGCGTACGTCGGAGGGTCCCAAACAGTGCACCCATACTCTAAAATTGGTCTGACGTAGCTCTTGTAGAGAAGATCGCGGGCCTGCTGAGGAAACAGCTTTGTGTTACGCCGCAAGAATCCCAACACCTTATATGCCGTTGCTGTAATGAAATTGACGTGACTGTGCCAACATATGAGTGCTGTAAGGAATACGCCCAAGTACCTGTACTCAGAAACAGTTTGTAATGGAGAACCAGATAGATTATAAGGTGTCGGTGCCATTCGCTTTTTTGTGAAACACATGTGGACAGTCTTCTGAACGTTTATTTGCATTTGTGATTCACGGCACCAGTTTTCAATTTAGCTAAATCATTCTGCAAAATAACGATATCAGCGACGCTTGTAACTTCCCTATATATTATTACATCATCAGCAAACAATCTGATGAAAGAAGCGATGGTGTCGGGAAGGTCATTTATGAATATCAAAAAGAGCAAGGGGCCCAACACTGAACCCTGAGGGACACCAGATGTTACGCTGGCCACACCTGATTCTGCGCCATTTACAACTACGTACTGAGAGCGCAAGGACAAGTATTCCCGAATCCATGTTGTCACCTGTTCATTGATATTAAACCAACGTAGCTTACATACAAGCAGCCCGTGACCTACGAGGTCGAACGCTTTCCTGAAGTCTACAAATATCGAGTCAACACAGGAGCATTCATCCAATGCACTACAAACTTCGTGAACAAATTCTGTTAATTGATTTATGCAGGAAAGCCCTCGTCTAAAACCATCCAACACATTGACAGTAATGTCAACCTCGCCTAACACTTTGAGGCTCATTTTTTCTCGAAACGTCTTCCTTTATTAAAGTGCGTTGGCTACTGTTATCCAAGATGCCTCTCATGTAGCACGAGCTAAAGGTTTGAAGAAGTATGGAGTCGATATTACTTCGCTTATCTCCCTGTGACACAACATGCACGGAAGTGCTGCTCGTTGTTTGCAGCGGTGGCGTCGGTACGTTAGGGCCTTTCACATGTGCTCTGGAACACATCGAGGTAGCGTGTCTTCTTTGACAATGTGAGCAGCTCGCCTTGCGCCGACAGTCGAGTGCTCGGTGGCCCTTTGTCTTACACCTGAAGCAGCAGCCAGCCGCCGACAATAAGCGCTTTTTCTCCGCGTCATGGATCGGTGCATCACAATTCTGCGTTGGATGTGCCTTCTGGCAGAGGGCGCATCCCTCCTCCCTCGTCCTGGCGCTGTTAGTGAGGACTGAAGCTGATGCCGTCACATGACTCCCACGACTTCCGGAAGGACGCTGTTCACCGTCGTACGACACGCGTTGCTGGTAGGTAGCCTGCTCCCTGCATTCCTCCTCGAAGCGCGCGTAATCTAGAAGTTGCTGAAGTTCTTCCGATCTTGGCTGGTCATTAGCACTTGATGCTGCAAGTCGCCGCCGTCGGTAATATTCCACCATTATGTCATGTGGAATTCACTTCATCAGCACCTCACAAAGAATGGGGCCATAGTTCGACTCCGTGACCCCGACACCTTTGAGGCGTCTAATGTTTACTTGGAGGAACTCATGGAGGCTCCTAAGTGCACTAACGTTCTCTGAGGTAGTGAAAGGCCGTAATGTGAGAAGATTTTCCAGGTAATTTTGTTCAATGATTCGCACGTCTCTGTCGGGAGTAAAGGGGCCCACAGCACGCGCCACAGGGCGAAGAACGAGACATGGCGTGAGAAGTAACGGAGAGGCGCCGGAGTGCACGCGCCGGTGACACGTTGGTGTTCGTGGTTGGTTGACGGCGGGCTTCGTGGCACGCGACTCGCGCCGCGATCAGAGGTGGAAAAACGCTGAGCTGGCAATTGTCTGGGTGGCGACCGCCTAGGAAGGACGCATCGGCAGCTACGCTCTGTCGACGGGACGAGGTGTTCGTTTCGCGAGCCGGGACGCTGGCACTCCTTGGCGTGGCCGTGGACCTCGATTACGTTCGGGCGAGGCTCCTTGGAGGATCTGCAGCGGACGGTTCCTGACGCACCGCCAACAATCCCCCCTCAAGGGTCGGCCAGCAGCAATTCACCGGGCCGTCATGTCGCTACGTCGAGTGGAGCACCGTACTTGTACTTAGGCCTCAGCTAGGCCTAACTCGGGGAGACTTGCCACGTCACCACTTCAGACCGGGCGTCGGCTACGTCAGCAGGCGGTATCCTCTGGACGACGTAAGGGAGGCCGCCAACGATCTGGAGCAGTGCCTCCTAGGCACTGTCTGGAGTCATCAAAGTAGTTCCATACCGGCAGCGGACTTTGCAGTGACGGAAGAGCAGCGCGGACACCAGTAAGGACATTACATCGTGACTGCGTCGGCAGAGTCATTGTGGCCAGACCCGGGACTAAGCGCTTCGCCAAAGTGAGACTTTAAGGAGTATCGTTAAACCAGTTAGTTAATTCCGACTATCAGGCATGTCTCGATGTTAGTTTCTCTGCTTGTATATATTCTGTTCATTTTTTTTTACTTGCTGTGTTGTCCATAAATTTGGTTTGCCGTGCTCAAAACGCTATCGTTGCCAAACGGGTCTCTCCCTCTCCCACGCTCGGTATTCGCCCTCCGAGATCCGCGTACGTGACAGTCTCCAAACCGCTCCTTCAAGATGGATATTGTTACAGGAACGACAAGTGACGAGGCACTGCGATTAGGAGCAGGCTATATATATATACAGCAGCGGTTGCAAAGCAGACCGTTCCCGCTCAGAGTCCGAGCCAAGTGCGAGCTTCCTCTTCTTCTCTTCGTCGATGGTGGCCACGCGCACCGGCCGAGCTCCTAAAATGCGGCATGCGTGTAGCATGATCCCCCGGTGGCAGAAGCGACGTCTCGGAGCGTGTAAATGTCATCAGCGGGAGGCTGCTTGTTCAGGTGTGAGGTCCGGCGCTATCATGGGACGAAACGTTTTATCGGCGCAGATGGCGTCCTTTAGGCGCGCTGGAGGATCTGTGCAGACGTCGGCAGCAAAGGCAGTTATATGGTCGTCTGTTAACAAACGGATGGTGGCCACAGATATGCCTTGTGGCAGAACTTGCTTTGCCAACCCAAAATTGTGAAGAGGGAGGCACACGCGTCTACCGGCCAGGGTTATAACTGAGTGCGGCACAGTGAAAATGATGCAGCACTACCTCCAGGCGCTGCATGGTCTAGTTTTCCGTCCGGGGTGCTTCAATGGTGCTCGGCGAGGAATGGCGGCGTGGTTGGGGCGACGGGGAACGACGGCGCTGAGGTGACGGTGAACGAGCATAAGAGCGGGTGTCAGGTGCGTCGGATGTGGTGTACACACGACGGCGTGAAAAGCGGGGTGGGTCTACATATCGGCGAGGGGACGAAATCGAGCTCCAATTGGGCGGCGTCCAGGATGGGCGGCAGTAGCGGGATGTATGACCAGCTCGGTGGCAGCGGAAGCAAATCGGCCTGATTGCGGGATCTTCGTGGAAGGATAGGTGTTGATGGCGACGCCTACCTTGACAATGTTACAGGAACGACAAGTGACGAGGCACTGCGATTAGGAGCTATATATATATATATATATATATATATATATATATATATATATATATATATATATATATATATATATATATATATATATATATATATTGTCACGGTGCTTGTGGAAAGCAAGGTGGAGGAGAAAGAGAGAGAGAGAAATAAGGAAGGGAAGGCAGGGATGTTAACCAGTCATGAGTCCGGTTTGCTACCCTACACTGGGGGATGGGAAAAGGGGAATAAAAGTAAAGAGAAGGAGAGAAGGGGAATGCCTACAGGGCAGTCCTATACAATATCATAGGCGCTCGGCTAGGCCAGATGCTTTTAGAAAGGCCAAAAGCGCTTTCATTGCTTTCTGAGCCGTTGGACCGTGAGGACGGTATTCTAAGATTGTCTGTTCACAAAGTGGACGATCGTCGAGCTTTGTGAAGGACTCGGTCATAGGCAGTCGATGTTCCTCAAATTGTGGGCAGTGGAGGAGAAAGAAGAAGAGGAAGAAGAGGAGTTCATTCCCTGGACTCGCTCCATCCTGTTGTTCGGTTCGGAGCCTCCGGAATAAACGTCAACTCTTAAACGACTTCGGCCTCGTAACATCTTGGTGGAACGTGCTGGGTACGACGCCCGAACACGGAAGCCCTGCTGTCTTGCCTTCGCCGCAGCCGTCGCCTTGCCGGTCTTCCGCCGTTGCCACCTGACATGCCCACCACCGCGGACGCTTCCACATCGACGCCTGCTGGCCCGTCACAGCCTCACAGGGAGCCACGCCCCTTCGGAGGAAAACCTGGCGAAGACGTGGACGAATGGCTAACTCACTACGAACGCGTGAGTAGAAGCAACAAATGGGATTTAGATACACGGCTGACGAATGTTGTATTCTCGCTAACTGACACCGCACTCGTCTGGTACGAGAACCACGAGGACACTTTGACGACCTGGGATACATTTACTGAAGAGCTGAGGAACTGCTTTGGGGCCGATACCTCTGCAAAGAAAAAGCGGGCCGAGCTGACTCTCGCCCAAAGGGCCCAGCTTGCTGGCGAAACTTGTACGGCCTATATTGAAGAAATACTGAGGCTTACGAAGTTGGTGAATCCGCGGATGTCCGAAGAGGATAAGGTCGGCCATTTGCTGAAGGGGATCGCCGAAGACGTCTACCACTTTCTCATTGGCAAGGACAATTTGAATTCGGTGTCTGACGTCATCCGACATTGTCGTACCTTCGAGACGTTGAAGACACGACGAATAACAACCAAGTTCGGCAGGTTGGCCAACGTCACGACGGCAGCAAGGTTGACG
>JABSTT010004313.1:0-21993 GCA_013339685.2 Hyalomma asiaticum | reverse complement strand
CGCAGATTGGATTCGCGCTTTCTTGCCGAAGCTGCGTGAACTATGCTATCTGCTTCGACATCCTCACGCTGTGGACTTGTCAAATGTGTCGGAGGAGCAAGTGGCCCAAGCTGACGGAAGGAGAATTCTGGATTATGGTGTTCCTTCGATGTATTTCACACTCACGACTCTGGACTTATTCATACCGAGAGGCTTCTAGACGTTTGCCTGGAGACATGCTGTTGAGGAGGTTTTATATACAGGACGTGGCCGCAGTAGCAGGTGGCCTAGAAAATCGTTTTTATTGTAATACTAGCAGCACTGTGCGTGCTGTGCCTGCTGTTTACCGCGGATGGGTTCTCTAGCGGACATTAAAACAAGTATGCCTGCCCCGCTCATTTTATAGTGGACGACATGTCTGAACATAAAACACGCCTGAATTTTAAACATGTCAGATCGAGAAGCGTACTGATATGCCCGAAAGCGCAGCCATTCACAAATGGGCGTGAACAGGAACAGCTGTGAGGGGAGAAAGAGGTGTACAACGCCAAAGTGCTTGAGACGACAGGACGTGTGATGAGAGTTCACAGAACCACCAACCGACTTCCGTAAGGGACTTGAAGGATGATACAGCTGTCAGCATGCCTAACGCGAACTCTCTGCAGTATGGCCTGAACCCTGAGGCCAGAATATTCGAACTTTCGAAGCAAATTCGTTATGCCTAGTACGTCGCAATCAACGAATGTTGTAAACGGAAAACCCTCGTAACCATATAACCAGCCCAGCAAACAAAAGCAAATCACCCAGCGAAATTATAGCGGCGTGAAGAGGCGTCGGTCGACGATAAAACTGACCAGCTGTGAAACATGTCGGCTTATACACATTCGTCCAGGGCGTTCTGGTATTATTGCCGATGTTCTGGAAGGCACTTAAATGATCGCACCTGGATAGAAAGTTTTTAGAACGGTCGACACCGTTATCGAAGCAGGATGCAAAATAAGCACGCTCCGAGCTGCGCATGACAATAAAGTGGTGTCGGCGCTCCACGTAAGCAAAGTAAAGAAAAAAAATGTGGGTGTCAATAAGATGTCATTCGCGTGTGCAATTGCTACAACCGACGAGCAATTATAGCGAAAAAAAGTTAAAGCCAAGAAAAAAAAAAACAGTCTTTCAGTAGTTGTTGCCACCACATCGTGCAGCAGTCTGAAGCAACACTGAACGGAAGATTTTCACACAAACTGTTTATTTGAAAAAGCGCGCCACAGGTAGCATTTATGACAAGAAGGCATGAACAATCCAAGTTACACCAGGCACTGCACCCATTTCTTTTGAAAGACTGACTATGCTGAGCCATTAAAATGCTAAAATTATATTCATTGCGTGAAAGAGATCGCACGCTCTAAACGATAATTTTAAGAAAGGTTACTGCACGAGCAAGTGTATTTCCCAACCAAATAAGCTCGACTATTTATTATATATCATTTACATGATACTGAAGGCTACGGACGGAGCCCATGCCACAGAAGTGGTGTCAAAAGAATCATAATCATGAATAAGCAGTATACGCACATGTGTACACACACTCAAAACTAATACACTCAAACACACACGTGTGCATATGGCAACTCATAATCAATAGTGTAATAAACGCAGGATTCAATACAATTTATAAACAAAATAAGCAAATGCTCATACATAGCAATATACACCAATAGACGCATACATATGCTACATGACACAGAAGAAAGGCTTACACTCTAACGCAGTAACATCAAAGTAAAGGGCTTGGTAGTCCTAAAAAGAAGATTTTCACGTTACACACTAGAAGGGATCACTAATCTTTCCAGCACCCGTCCCTGTTTATTTTTTCTTTTCTTTCGCTTCCGCTCCGCCTTTTGTACAACGAAGAATAATAAAGTGGCACACTCCCCAGAAAATTTTCTAACAGCTCCTTTTTTTTTCTTTTTTTGTGCACGTGCACATTCGCTTCGCTTGAAAGCACAGGTGGCAAAGCGCTCAGGGTCTTTTTACGCCCGAGCCTCGTGGCCGTTCTGCACGCACGACTGGTCTAGAACGATGGTGATGATGACGGTTCGGTTAAGGATGACGATGATAATGATGATTGTGGTTCGATTAAGGAAATTACGCTAATTTCTGCAGCCCATGTAGGAAGAAGGCAAGACGCCTTAGCTGTTGCAGCATTTCATCTCACCCTCTCCCTCGATCGTTGGCTCTGCAGCCGCCAACACGCGCTGAGGGACCAAGCGGGTCGAGCTTAATGCGGCCTTTGAGCAGAAATTTTAAACTCCTTTAACACCAAATTCTTGGCCAATACGCCACAGTGGGCGTGAGCCTCTAATTATCAGGTAATCAAGAACGACCGGAACAAACAGGAAAGCGGACGAGAACTTTTCGTTGGAAAACATCTCGCGGTATAGCCAACTGACAAACATTTGTAAAACGTCAGATTACCTAAGCTCTGCAATGCCAAGCTGCCGAATATGGGACATGAATTAATTGTCTTGCACAGTGGTCAACAGAGTCGCATAATTGCACAAGTTGTTGCGAACTTCAATAAGGAAAAAAGGACCTCTTCGTAAAACAAAGAGCACATGCGAAACGCTCAGTTCTTGGTGTTGTCTCGTTGGTATTTAGGCCCGCATTCCCAAACCTACCTCAACCGTATCACTTGTTCACCTTTTCTGCCTAATGAACAAATTAGCCCAGTATATGTCTACAAACAATCCCAGTAATAGTCTCTCGCACTGATTATCATTTTAGTGACCTTAACGCGCCTTAGTGACACAGGGCCAAAAGGATAAGGTAAAACAGGTAATAAAGGATAAGGTAGGTTCGCGAATACCTACGGGTCTTAGCACTGTCGTTAGTCTTCAACCGAAACTTCAGGTGGAACTACGGCTGTCCGCGAGGCTCCGTGTACTCTGTTACTGCCGCTTCCTTTGCACAGGTCAGGTTGTTGAAGGTGCCACGCAGGCAGCTTGCGATGTCGCCCAATGGAACGGACAGGCGGGGAGAGTTTGTCACAACGTGGACGCTCATTCCTTCACTGTGTACGGCTACGAACGGCAATCGATGCCATGCGTAAAAGCATATCGGCCTGTACTCTGCCGGACGGTGAGCCTCATCTATCACCAACAGCGTCACGCACAGGGCGTTTCCTGCGTCCAGATAACGCGGCACAACGTAGCAGCCTGCAGACTGCATGGCTCCCACCAGCCGCGTGAAGAAAAGGTTTCTATCCGCCATTGCAAACGATGTCGTGAGGCGATACAGGAACCACGGACTGTATACATGGCGTGGTATAAGCCACGCATGTAGTGTGGCCACAAGCTTCAGGCGCTCCTGCTCGTCATTGATGGCCAAGATACTCCAGCGGATTCTTTCGACGGCCGGCAACAAACTCAGTCCTTTTATAGAACTATTCCACCGGGCCTACGTCACGAAGATGCGGTGGCGCTGTCGTCGGGAGTTTTGGTTTCGCGCGGTAGGCATCCGCCGGTGCGCCTGCCGTAGCAGCCGCTGCGTTTTCGCTGGTGCGGGCGCTTCTCACCGCCGTGAAATGAAGCAAAAAGTGTTCACCGATGACCTGCGCCGTGGGTTGGTTTCTCAGCAATGCACAAGATATGTGCGATAGGTTTTTATCGGTTTCCTGCTTATGTTTGTCTTAAGGAAAGGGACGAACCTGTTTGGCGCATCGGTTATGCGCCAAGCATTTTCGTCACGACTAAGCATATGTGTAATTATTTGGCGTTAGTGCGGCTTGTTTCACTTGAGAGAAATGTCACAGGTTTGTCAAGTGTAATGCTCGACACCAAGTTTCTTGGCATAAACAAAGTGCAGACACATGACACTTACTGCAAAGCGCACACGACGTTAACTTAGCTCGATGTGTAGAAGTAATCGCGGTCGCCGTGTATTATTGAAGTGCGGAAGCTATACATACGTCATACGAGAGACCGAGAGAAGACTGCCTTCATAGCATCAGACGGCCTGTTCGACTTTAAGGTCATGCCCTTTGGTCTTTGCTCGGCGCCGGCGACGTTCCAACGGGTTATGGACACAGTACTCGCAGGCTTGAAGTGGCAGACTTGCGTAGTCTACTTGGACGACGTAGTCGTATTTGCTTCCAGCTTCGACGAACACCTCCGGCGCCTTGAAGCTGTTCTTCGGGTAATCAAAGCCTCCGGACTTACCCTGAAGCCAGAAAAGTGCCGCTTCGCCTACGAGGAGCTATTGTTTCTTGGCCACGTTATCAGCAAGTCGGGAGCACGCCCTGATCCACAGAAAACAGCTGCTATCGCCGACTTTCCGCCGACCACCGACAAGAAAGCAGCACACCGATTTCTTGGCCTTTGCGCTTATTACAGGCGCTTCGTCAAGAACTTTTCGGGAATCGCCGAGCCGCTGACGTACCTCACGAAGGCCGACGTCTACTTCAGATGGGAAACGCCGCAAGTCGAGGCATTTCAAGAATTAAAGCGACGCCTGCAAACGCCGCCAATACTCGCGCTCTTCGACGAAGAAGCTGACACCGAAATTCACAGGGACGCAAGCAGCACAGGGCTCGGCTCCGTGCTCGTGCAGAGGACCGACGGACTTGAAAGGGTTATTAGTTACGCTAGCCGGTCACTTTCGAAGGCGGAAGCGAATCATTCCACCACGGAAAAGGAATGCCTTGCCATCATCTGGGCTACATCAAAGTTCCGCCCCTACCTGTACGGCAGGCCTTTCAAAGTCGTGAGTGACCACCATGCCTTGTGTTGGCTAGCTAACTTGAAAGATCCTTCAGGACGCCTCGCACGATGGAGTCTTCGACTGCAAGAATGTGACATCACCGTCGTCTACAAGAGCGGACGAAAGCACTCCGACGCCGACTGCTTGTCTCGCGCCCCCGTCGATCCGCCGCCGCAGGCTGACCAGGACGACGACTCTTTTTTGGGACCCATAAGTACCGAAGACTTCGCGGAACGTCAACGAGCTGACCCAGAGCTCAAGAGCCTCATGGACTACCTGGAAAACAAGACCGCCGCCGTACCCAAGGTATTCCCCCGAGGACTGGCTTAGTTTTTCTTGCGGAACAACGTTCTCCTGAAGAACTTCTCGCCGCTCCACGCCGACCACCTCCTCGTGGTGCCTTCAACGTTACGTCTAGAGGTTCTGGAAGCTTTACACGACGACCTAGCAGCCGGACACCTCGGTTTTTCTCGCACACTATCAAGAATACAAGAGAAGAACTATTGGCCTCACCTCACGGCCGACGTGCCCATTACGTAAAGACATGCAGAGACTGTCAGCGACGCAAGACGCCAACAACCAGGCCAGCCGGACTTCTGCAACCCATCGAACCACCTCGACGGCCGTTCCAGCAAATCAGCATGGACTTACTGGGACCGTTCCCGACGTCGACTTCCGGCAATAAATGGATCGTAGTAGCGACTGACTCCCTGACCCGCTATGCCGAAACAATGCCTTGCCCAAGGGCACTGCCGCCGACGTCGTCAAGTTGTTCATCGAGAACAGTGTCCTGCGTCACGGAGCTCCGGTGGTCCTCATCACCGACAGAGGTGCGGCCTTTGCGGCTTACCTAACTCAGGCGATCTTGAGGTACAGTCAGACAAGTCACCGTCGAGCCACCGCGTACCACCCACAGACGAATGGCCTCACCGAGCGTATAAATAAGACCATCGCCGACATGCTGGCCATGTACGTCGACGTCGAACACAAGACGTGGGACGACATCCTTCCGTATGTGACCTTCGCGTACAACACGGCCGTGCAGGAAGCGACGCAGTTTACTCCACACAAGCTCCTCTACGGACGGAGCCCAACTACGATGCTTGACGCCATGCTACCGGTCGGCACCGACGAAGAAGACCTCGACGTCGCCAGCTACCTGGATCGCGCCGAAGAAGCTCGACAGCTAGTCCGCCTGCGTATCAAGAGCCAACAGACGGTCGACAGGCGCCACTATAACCTTCGACGACGCTACACCGAATACCAACCCGGCGACCTTGTCTGGGTCTGGACGCCGATACGACGACGGGGATTGTGTGAGAAGCTCTTGCGGCGCTGTCCGACGTCGTGGTGAACTGGACTATGAGGTCGTGCCCGATGGCTTAACACCACCCCAGCGGCGGCGCGCCCGACCTGAAGTTGTACACGTGGTGCGACTTAAACCTTATAACGCGCGCTGATTAACTGTGACATATTATTAACGTAACTCATTTCATGTGCTGTCACTTTGATGTTGTGTTTTCAGCACTAGACGATGCTTTTTCAGAGGGGGTAGTGACACGTGCGGTTGTTTTTGTTTAACTGGAAAGCCGTTATCATTTCCCAGTGACACGCGCGCTCATTTTGATTGTTTGCGGGGAGCGCTGTTATCACTTTCTCTCACGCGCAACGCAGGCCGCGTTTATCTTGTATGCCACTTCTAGAACCGTGTCGACCATTCTTGTAACTTTGCATGCTTGAGGCGCACACTTCAGTGACTTCTCGAACTCCAGAGATAATGCGAGAACGCGTTATGACGCTGGTAAAAAAATTGGCAGATCCCACGAGCAGTGGGAATCAAGGGAATGCGAAGCACGCATAAGGAACGTAAAATGGATTTGCCTTGCTGTCTCGCTATACCGAGTTTGGTACATATGAAGTTAACGAAACGGACACAAGAGCACCAAGCCTGTGGCATGTAAACCATGCCGCTCATACACGCATGTCATGATTCTAACGTTATGACTTGGCATTTACGATCGTCATGCAGTCGCGTTGTGCCATAGCAATTTTGGTACACATACCTTTGAGGAAACGAGTGGCATGTAGATCATGCCGCTAAGGACATGCATGTCACGATTTTCATGTTATGACCTGTCATTTATGATCGTCATGCAGTCATGTTGTGCCAAACCAATTTTTGCATAGGCTCCGTGCAGTCGAGTTTTCCATGTGCGACATCAGCGCCAGAACGCACTGCCTGGCGGAGAGAAGAAGCAAAATTGGGCAGACTGTGACAGGGAAATACGCGAACGCGATGCGCGTCTCCATCTCTATAGCAGCAGCGACCGCCCGTCCCACCCTCTTTCGTTTTATTTCCTTTGAGACGCGCGCTCCAAATCTGCGACAAACTGTTCCAAAGGGCAACGCCGCGAGCGTTCGTGTGGTTCGCAGCACGCCCGGAAAGCAGCGAAGAAACGCGCGCGTCGCAGTCGCCTCGGTTTCCACCGTGCGCGACTGAGCCGTCCTCAACCGCAACGGTGGCGCAATGGTAGAGCACGACCGCAACGGTGGCGCAATGGTAGAGCGTCCGCTTCCCATGCGGTAGGTACCGGGTTCAAATCCCAGTGCCGGCCGGACACCCACCGGTTTAAAAACGGTTAGAGGAGTACACACCTGGCGCTCGGTTTACGTACTTATCTCGAAAGGTGGCCCCATAAGGACGTGGCAGGTCCCCTGGGCACACCTTACCCACCATGGCCTTGGTGAAATAGTTGAGCGTCCGCCTTGCTGTGGTAGGCAGAGAGGCATCCGCCACTGCCGCCGGGTACCTACCGGTAAAATAGGGACAAGCGCGCTTCCGCCTGGTGCTCGGCTGTTGGAAGGTACTGTACGCTAGGGAGGTCACCCACCCTTGTGGGAAATGAGCGGCATGGGACCGCCCGACCTTAAATTAAGGTCACTACTTTTTAGGCCGCAACGGTGGCGCAATGGTAGAGCGTCCGCTTCCGATGAGGTAGGTACCGGGTTCAAATCCCAGTGCCGGCCGGACACCCACCGGTTTAAAAACGGGTAGAGGAGTACACACCTGGCGCTCGGTTTACGTGTACTTATCTCGAAAGGTGGCCCCATAAGGACGTGGCAGGTCCCCTGGGCACACCTTACCCACCACGGCCTTGGTGAAATAGTTGAGCGTCCGCCTTGCTGTGGTAGGCAGAGAGGCATCCGCCACTGCCGCCGGGTACCTACCGGTAAAATAGGGACAAGTGCGCTTCCGCCTGGTGCTCGGCTGTTGGAAGGTACTGTACGCTTGGGAGGTCACCCACCCTTGTGGGAAATGGGCGGCATGGGACCGCCCGACCTTAAATTAAAGTCACTCTTTTTTTTGGTATGCATCCCATTAACGAAACGCCTAGCATGTAAATCATGCCGCCCATGACATGCATGTTATGCTTTTCATGTTGTGACCTGTCATTTATGTTCGTCATGCGGTAAATTGTTGCATACCAATTTTCCTACACATCACACTAACGAAACGGCAAAGAGAGCACAAAGACCGTGGCATGTAAATCATGTTTGCTCATGACATGCATGTCATGATTTTCATGTTATGGTCTGTCGTTTACGTTCATGATTCAGTCATCTTGTTGTATGCCAGTTTTCGTATACATGCTGTTAACGAAAAGCGTGGCGTGTAAATCATATCTCCCATGACATGCACATCATGATTGTCATGTTGTGACTTGTCAGTCATGTTCGCCATGCAGTCATGTCGTGACATACCAATTTCCGTATACATCCCATAAACGAAACGGCCAGTAGAGCACCAAGACCGTCGCATGTAAATCATGTCACTCATGACATGCATGTCATGATTTTGGTGTTATGACCTGTCATTTATGTTTGTGATGCAGTCATGTTGTGGCATGCCAATTTGCGTATACGTCCCATTAACGAAACGCGTGGCATGTAAACCATGTCATTCATGACATGCATGTCATGATTTTCATGTTATGACCTGTCATTTATGTTCGCCGTGCCG
This sequence comes from Hyalomma asiaticum, assembly GCA_013339685.2. Taxonomy (NCBI): domain Eukaryota; kingdom Metazoa; phylum Arthropoda; class Arachnida; order Ixodida; family Ixodidae; genus Hyalomma; species Hyalomma asiaticum. The sequence continues at coordinate 13,238 of JABSTT010004313.1, read as the reverse complement.
TCATATTGTGCCATACCAATTTTTGTATACACCCCATTAACGAGATGACCAGGAGAGCACCAAGACTGTGACATGTAAATCATGCCGCTCATGACACGCATGTCATGATTTTCATGTTATGACCTGCCATTTACGTTCGTCAGGCAGTCATGTTTTGCCATACCAATTTTCGCATACATCCCATTAGCGAAATGGCCAGGAGAGCCCTAAGACTGTGGCATGTAAATCATGCTGCTCATGACATGCATATCATGATTTTCATGTTATGACCTGTCATTTGTGTTCGTCATGTAGTCATGATGTGGCATACCAATATTAGGAAACATCCGATTAGCGTAACGGCCAGGAGAGCACCAAGACCGTGGCATGTCAGTCATGCCGGTAATGACATGCATGTCATGATTTTTATGTATGACCTGTCATTTATGTTCTTCATGTAGTCATGATGTGGCATGCCAGTTTTCGTAAACATCCGATTAGCGAAACGGTCAGGAGAGCACCAATACCGTGGCATGTAAATCATGTCGCTCATGACATGCATATCATGATTTTGATGTTATGACCTGTCATTTATGTTCGTCATGTAGTCATGATGTGGCATACCAATTTTCGTAAAGATCCGATTAGCGAAACGGCCAGGAGAGCAGAAAATCGTAGGCGGCTAGATAGATAGATAGATAGATAGATAGATAGATAGATAGATAGATAGATAGATAGATACGCTCAAACTCGCCGAAGTTCGCTAAGAAATGCTTCGCATTTAATACAAACAAAACGAACATAAAACGTCTCAAGCCCCAGTTCAACGAGCAGGCCCGGTGTCTATCTTTCTCCAGCCCAACTAAGGTTGATGGCCCTCCAAAAGGAACTGCCGTAGCTGCACGATCGGTACGCGTTCGTCGACCGCATCACGGGCCGCCGTGCAGAAGCTGCCCACCGCAAGGTAGGTTACGGAATGTTGTAGCATACCGTACTACCAGCAGGTGCGGGCGGCCATCGTCCGTCTTTGGGACACCCGAGAACATAATGGTGGGGTGAGCCCGTTCGGGCGACCGATATTGTTTTCAAAGTCAACCTTGCGCCGCCCGACCTGCGTGTACACATCCGGGTCAACAGCAGGTCACACCACGTTTCATAAAAGTAACATCGCCATAGTCACGCCCTCAAAGAGGCCCTCAAAGAGGCCCCGCAACACTTTTTGAACATAAACAGCGATGGCCGATGAGTTTGCAAATTTGCAAGTTTTTTTCAAATACAGTCCGAAATATAGCGCTACTCAAGAAATGAGGCCACCTCCGCTCAATTTCTTTTTGTCTCGTAAGTACACGCATTTTGTTTGACTCGCAAGAAACAAAGCATTACGGAGCATTTATCCGCGATGGCGAAATCGGCGAAATCGCGCTCAAGCGACGTTATCGGCGCTGCTTATGACGAAACTTGCTGATAGGCGTGCAGATGTTTGCCCATTGAATTTAAGACCAAATCGCAAAATCCCTGTGGGTGCAAAACTATTTCGCTCACAGTTTCGACGGCTGCCTTCCGACTATAATAGGTTGAAAAATCGTGGTCGGCTCCCTTTAACGACGTCCCGTTGTCCCACGGGAAACAAACACCCTTACGTGTATGGCAACAAAATTGCCCGATGCGACGAACGAACACTCTCTCTCACACACACACGCACGCACACGCACAACATGCCTCGTTGAGGGCTTATTTAAGGAATGGCGGTTGCCTGGCGCACACAGAAATACCCTAATTTCTCTGTTGCGGATTCGGATTGGCTTCGACCACCACGAATTTACCAAAATGGTACGCTAGTCTTCCGAAATTTTTCCCTATTAAAATGTGGCCACTATTGGTTGGGCCGCCGTGCACGTCGTCCTCGACTGTGCCACCGTACGTGCTAAGCTCGCACCGGGAGCGCTGTCAACTTCACAGAACATAACCGATAAAAAAGAGTAGTGGGATGATTGTTGTAGTGGAGGAAGTAAGAAGAGCAGCTCAAATTTGGTGCTGGCGTGTCACGTATAAGAACCACGACTTAAAGCAAAAAAATGCACAGCATATCCACGGAGTGAATGATGAGGAGTGGGCGAAGCTCCGGATGTTCATCGTAGATCGTGCCCAGTTCCGGATTAATTTAGTTAACGCGCACGCTACGAATCCTTATGGTTCAACTACGCACAAGTGAAATCTCCCACCGGCACTTCATTGCAAGCCAAGATTTAGTGCCTATATATATATATATATATATATATATATATATATATATATATATATATATATATATATATATATATATATATATATATAATGGGTGGCCGGTGAACGGTTCTCCAGCGCGAGTCACTGCGCGAATCAAGAAACTCGCTAGAAGACGCTGCCTGCGTCAACCTTGTCTGTCGCGGGTGAGGGCGCGTTCTCCTTTGCGAGCTCGTAGCGCGTTCATCGAAGAAAGAGCGTTTCCATAGTCAACGCACGCCTTTCGCTGTCTGTCTCTCGCCCTCTCACAAAACAGCAGTTGGAAGAGAGAGAGCTCGGGCGCCTCCCACACGCGCCCTCCTAGTAGCGCGTTCCTAGTAGGTAACGCGCTACTGCAACGCACGGACAGACCCAGAGCTTCGCCCCTAAAAGAGGGGTGTCTACCGCCTAGCTGTGCTGTGCTTTAGCGCCTGTTGTGGCTTTTCCTTCTACAGCTTGCCTGATCAGCAAAAAAAAAAAAAAAATTGACGGCAGATCCACGAGGTGAATGATGATGAGATTGGGCGAAGCTCCTGGAAGTAATCATCGGTTAAACCGTGAAATTTCTTCCGTTAATTCGCCTGATAAAAATGACGTGAAACGATTGATTAAATGGAGTCTTTCGTTAAGCAGCTGGCGTCTTTTCGTTTTGCTTTAGAAAACACCTGGCGTCTTTCGTTAAGCAGCTGGCGTCTTTTCGTTTTGCTTTAGAAACATCTGGCGTCTTTTCGTTTTGCTTTTAGAAAACATCTGGCGTCTTTCGTTGGTTTATTTCATCAATCAACGGCGTTTTGAACAAAATTTTTATTGTTTAATCACGCACAGGACAAATCTCACCAGGCACTACCTTGGAGGTAAACAATGGCTGCTACTGGGAATGAGAGACAGCAGAAGTCGGCTTTTAACACTTCTACTTCTACTAACGTTTCCTACTGGAACATGCCAATGGCTGCTAATGGGGAATGAGAGACAGAAGAATTCGGCTTTTAGTTAACGCGCACGCTGCGAATTTTTTTTATTGTTCAACAACGCACAGGAGAAATCTCCCACCGGCACCACCTTGGAGGTCAAAGCGTAAGACTGGTTATGCACTACGACCAAGCGCCTGGCATGTGTTGAGTTGCGCGTCCGCACTATCAGATGGCGCCACCGCCGAAACGATCGCAGCGAACCTGGTATCGGCGGCACACGAAAGTCAGCTAACCCTAATAAAAAGAAAATTGCACGACCACAGTAGTAAAGAAAAACTTGTTCTTTAATAAAAATACTATCAGTAACGAGCATCATAAATTACTATTTCATAGAAAAGTTTTACAAACATGATTCGGCGCGTCTCCGCTAGCGCCGCCAGCTCCGACGCTCGCTCGTTCGCTGCAGACGATCGTAGCAGACGACTCCACGACCGCGAGCGCTCTGTAGAAACGCGAAGGCGGGAACTACTGACAGCAATTATGGCGCTTGTGTACTGCTGCACGAAATCGTGTGATGCATGTGGCAGGAGCGCCGAGCACTTCTACACCATTCCGGCAGACAACAGGTATTTATGTACTTACTATGTTCACAAGCCAGGCAGCCGCGGGGGCAGGCGAGGGCCCCTCGCCTCAATTCATCCAGCTAAAAACACACGCACCACATAAATACACAGGCGATTACACGGGAAAGCAGTGCTGGGGCAATTAGTCACCAGAATGCAGAAATCGTCGACAGAAGTAGCGCGAGCAACCGACCCGAGCTCGCGAGCGCCATGGCGCCACCATGGCGCCACTCCCTTTTGGATTGGCTCGCCTCAAACAGGATTTAGCAATACAATCGCTTGCCGCGACTCCCAGGTGCCGCCACCGTCGCGAAAAAACAAAAAACGTCCCCATTGGCTCTATGGACATGCCACCCCCTTGCTACGACTACGACTACGACGAGGGACGAACGGGTGCCGCTTTAAGGAGCTTCGCCCCTAAAAGAAAAAATTACACTATCTCCCGCTAAAGGGGACCATGAGGCGATGCACACCGCGTTTGCATCGGTTTGACGCTAGCAGACGCTGCCTGCGTCAGCGTTATGTCTCGCGGTCGAGGGCGCGTTCTCGTTCTTTGCGAGCAGCTAATGCGTTCGTCGAAGAAAGCGTTTCCATAGTCAACGCGCGCCGTTCGGAGAGGAGGGGGAGGAGGATGCCCAGTGCGGGTGTGGACGTCACACGGCGGATGGATGGAGGGAGGGAGAAAGTGACAGAGCCCTTACCATAGGCTGCTTCGCATTTAAAACAATACAGGCTAACCAGTAGAGATTGTTGTGGGACAAAAGAAGAAATTGCTTCAGGAAAAGCGTAAAGGTTCTTTTTTCGACAGCTGATAAAGGAAGAAGGCAGCAAGGATCTCGTGAAGGAAATGCAAAGGCGGTAGCTACTCCTCATTCCATGGTTTTCATCCATAACACAGGAATTTAAGGTGATAATGGAGGCCAGAATTGTAGAAAACGCCGCTGAACAGCAAATAAACACTTCGTTGAAAATTTCAACAAGTGCACTTCTATTCTTCAGGGCAGCTTGCTTAAGATATGTCCGCTTCCCCTCACGAGCAGGAGTCCGCTTGTCGAATCTTTGGTCCTATAGCGACATTCCTTATTCAACCACGTTCATCAACCTATGAAAGAATATTTCATTGCCGCTCTTCAATGAACCTCATTCCGCAGACAAGTCTTCCGTGTCATAATTGTTGACTACTCATTGGCGGATGTGACCTAAAGGGCATTACTGCGACTTAAAACTGCTGCCTCACCAGGTACGTCCTTAAGCGCAGCACCGGACAGCTGCCACAGCGCCGACGTGGTCGACTCGGTACTCAGCTGGGGGCCGCAAGCGCATAACACCCATCAGCTGGGTGCCCGGAAGGACCGCACATTGTCGTCCGCATCCTTGTCGCAGGGCCACGTCGTCAGTCGCAACTCGCCAAAGGACAACGGCGACGACGATGACCCTGAACGGACAGGCGTGGCTCGAAGATGGAGTCGAGACTGGGCAACAAGGTCCTTGTACGCCAGCAGGCATCCGAGGGCTAGAGGCGTCACGGTCTCCGGCCGGCGCTCTGTGACGTCTTCGATGTCTTGGACCTTTGAGCGCTGCTACAGTACCAGGTCGGACGCGAGCTGTCATCCGCACGGGTGTGATCTGCGCGCCGACACGACGCTGGTGCCAAGGTGATCAGTGAACGCTCCTGAAAATTGTGCGAGTAATAAAAATTACTCCATCTCCCGCTAAAGGGGACCATGAGGCACGGGAGAGGAGGGGTGGGGGGGCGGAGGGGGCACACCGCGTTTGCGTCGGTTTGGCTAGGTGTCGCGTCTGCATGGGTTAGGCGCTGCCTGCGTCAGCGTTGTCTCTCGCGGGCGAGTGCGCGTTCTCGTTCCTTGCGAGCTGGTAAAGCGTTCGTCGAAGAAAGAGCGTTTCCATAGTCAACGCGCGCCGTTCGGAGAGGAGGAATGTCGAGAGGAGAGGAGATGAGACAAGGAGAGGAGGGGGACGAGGATGCGCATGCGCAGTGCGGGTGTGGACACCACACGGTGGAGGGAGGGGCCAGGGAGGGACGGACAAAGCGCCCGCCATAAGCCACTTCGCATCTGAAAATAAAATGCTAAGGCAACAGCCTTCACCATAGCGTGCCTTGGATCTCTTGTTCTTAACGTTGCCCTGACATTGCCCAGAAGACGTCTTCATCGAAAGTGAGACCGCCGTGCCCAGCATCGAACCCACGTCTTTCGGGTCCAGCAACCGGCCACCGGTGCCAATGGTGTCCAAGCGAACACTTGGTAATTCAATGAATAATTTGGCTAACGTATCGCAGTGCAAAGCGGGGGCTGTGCGTTCGACTTGCTTCCACGGCAGTTGCGTCTTGGTACAAGCGAATGGTGAGAACATCCATTCACGCTGATTTGCGCGCAAAGGTTATAGAACCATGCGTGCTTAGCATTAATAAGGAGCCAATAAGAACGTCGAGCGTGGAATTTCTCGATTTTGGCAATTAATGGCACAAAGCTTTAAATTAACAACTTTTTAAGCTGGTTTATTCATGAACACACCGACGAACTGGTGGCGATGACCTCGATAGGCTGCGCTCGTGGCGTGGTGTGATGCACGGCGTCTGCACGCGAGGCCCTCGTAGACAGCGACCTCGCATCAATGGTCTTGCAGAGGCAGTTCTCGAATGACGCAAGGGAAGCCGCTTATCGGGATTCCACGCAGAGCCATCAGAAAAGCGCCGCAGAGAGCGCGTTCAGCACGGTTCACATCGCGGGACGGCCGTGGAAACCGAGGTCTTGAATTCGACGGCACCAACGTCGACAGCTTCGCTGGCGACATGAGCGCCCTTGTCGTGAAAGTGGTCGCCGTGTCTCAGAGTCGCCAATGTTCCGTGCCTTCCTTGCGATGCTCTTGGCAAGTGAAGGTCTTCGACAACGACGACATTGTCGCGTATAAGTCTGAGGTTGACTCCAGCAATTCTGGATGATGGGCGACGCTTTCGAACACTTTCTGCAAGTTGGCGTCTTCTGCGGCGCACAGTGGACGACTGAGACAGGTCCACGACGTCACTCACGGCTTGGTGACGTGCGACGGTGAGGTGAGGCACCATGCTTGAACGTGAGCCGGCTGTCGTTAGGATGGCCCTCATGTCAACGTTGGGCTGCTTGAGGACGCCACGCTCCACATGCGATGCCATCCGTCGTTTTCCGTTGGCCACAGGCACCAAGCGAACGTTGCAAGTGGCGTTGACGACAGGGTCGCAAATGACGCCTGTGTGGTCTTCGACGCGGGTAGCCGTAAGAGGGCGTACTTCAGTACTAGTGGTGAGCCATTTGATGCCGTTACCTCTTTCGCAAACTGCGTCTTCCCGTGGAGGACTCTGGCATCTGGGCGTGATGGTTGATTTTATTGACGTTGGTCCAATCAAGGGTGGAGGACACTTCGCTAACGTTGCTGGGTGGCTGAAGGATGTCCAGATTCGTTTACTGATGTACGGCTGCCTCTACTTCTCACTGTGGCCTTCCTCTTCGTGTTTAGTAGTGCAGCCTGCAAATGATTTTATATCGTTCAGCTGACTATAGAACGTAAAGTACAAAAATCACTAAAAAAATGTGCGCAAATTCGGTTAAGGATATGTGCAGCCTGAGCAGTAATGCCTGTGCTTATGAGCAAATTCACTAATTAAGCTGACTCGCGTCATTCGGATAATTCGGAGTTTAATATATTGATATTATATACAGTTAGTGATGGCGAACTTTTCATCAAACGGTATTCTTCTACACATTAATGCTGTAATCTCTCAATAAATAGAAGGTTCGAGTTCCGACGCTATGTAATCAGGGTACGAGTCACTATCCACTACACACCCCTGTATGCCCTATTTTTAGGGGCGAAGCTCCTCTTAGTCTAACCTTGTCACGCGTCAGGCGTCAGTCGTCAGGCGTCAGGCGTAACCCGCGTGCCGGGAGGCACGCGCTCGAGAGCGAAAGGCGCGCGTTGGCTATGGAAACGCTCTTTCTTAGAGGAACGCTACCAGCTCGCAAAGGAGGAGAACGCGCCCTCACCCGCGAGAGACAGCGTTTGCGCAAGCAGCGTCTCCTAGCGAGTTTCTTGATAGAGAAATACCGACTGCTCGCGTTGGAGAAGCGTTCACCGGCAACCCATATATATATATATATATATATATATATATATATATATATATATATATATATATATATATAGGCACTGGATCTTGATTGACTTGCAATGAAGTGCCGGTGGGAGATTTCACTTGTGCATAGTTGAACAATGAGGATTCGTTGCGTGCGCCTTAACTAAATTAATCCGGAACTCGGCACGATCTACGATGAACCTCCCGAGCTTCGCCCACTCATCATCATTCACTCCGTGGATATGGTGTAATATTTTTTTATATGTTTATAAATATCGATGATAATTATCCTTCTGTTTGCATGCCAAAAGCTTCCATAAGGTTGCCAGCTATCCATACTTCCGAGTCTCCCAACTTTCGAGTGTCACGCATTAGCCAATTATGAAATTATCTTTCACGTTGAAAGCATTAGGTAAATGGCACTATGTCACAGCTATTTTGCCTCTAAGCTCGCCAAAGAATCCCTACGCATTGTACCCAAGTTACCGCATACATGTTGCCGGTATTTTTCTTATTTCATGAACAATAGGCCGCGTCTAACCATTCACGTGCGACCCAAAATTGCAACCGAAAGACGCGCGCTAACAGATAATGCCGGTCATGTCATTGCGGCTGCTCGGCTTCGGTGCAGTTAATAGATTAAGCAATCATTCAATAACCATCTGCATAATGGCAATGTCGATGCCATGCTGGTGGCAACTTGACACTCGGATCGCCTGCGTCATCCTTAATGTAGACATTTTTATTCTTAAGGGCGATTTCGAACGTCTTTAAAAAGTTCTGCACGTCCCACGCATTGTGGGAATCGGTGTCATCCGAATTAGTGAGCGCGGAAGTTGCCTATAATGAATTGTGTGGCATTCAGCTTAGCGGTACGGCTGCATGATTCTTGAGAAATCACGGCTATAGCTTAGGCAGCTTCTCTCTTAAAACTTGCCTGCCTGACAGATTACGGATATAGCTTAAACGAGTACTGACACGATTTTGCGGCGGCGCAAGATATACATTTTTCGTTTTCTAGCCATATATTATTAACGCCCTCCGCGCGCGCAAACCAGGAAACTCGTACAAAATATTTTAGTCTGGTTTTAAAGTCTTTTCTCGCCCAGCACTGCAAGCCAGCCCCAGCGCAATGAACACTGCGATGACGTATGAACACAGTCTCTTAAAGATCGCCAAAATCACTGGCAGAGTCGCTGGATGACCGCGAAATTGCCGTTGTTTGCGTGCCCCACGTGTAACTGACCACAGACGGCATAGTTGCAGCGACACTATCACGAATTGCTGTCCCTTCATGACTTAGACGTACGTCCGACTGTGTTGACACGTCACTAGAAAACCGCCCCCTCGAAATCGAAACGGAAAGTGGGCTTTTAAGGGAGCCATATTAAAAATATACTCATTGCGTTGCGAAGCGCCATTATACTGTTTTGGGGGTTCTCCACGTCAGTGCTTTCAATTACAGCAACAATAAGAGAATGTCAAAAATTCGTGTCAGTACTCCTTTAAAGGGGTCGTGAAAGGAATTTGGAGAAGCCGGTTTGTAATTTTCACTGCTTCAATACGCATTCGACAAGCCGATTCCGAAATATTTCGGCGAAATATTCAGTGCATATTTAACAACGCCCGTTTTAAATCTCAGCTTTCTTGCGCTCCCGAAACGACTATGCGACACTACCGGCCGGCGTGGTACTATTTGGTGACGTTGAGTTAAGACACTTTTAAGTTCAAAGGCACAGTGAACTCGCGTTTGCTCTAAAGGAATCGATTTACTTGAAAGCTAGAAAGGAAGAAAATACTTGGAAACCGTGCGGTGCCACCATTCGGAAGAAAAGCGGCAGCACGGTTTGTTTTCCCATGGCCTCCGAGAGCGCGCCAATCTCGGAGGTATGACGGCTACTAAGATGACGTCATCTGCAGAGTTGAGGGGAACGCGCGCAGTGAAACCGAAACCGCGTTTTTTATCGCTCTAAATCAACGCACACGGTGCAACGGAACAATGCATATTGTTGATTGGAGGGTCAGGACCCCGAATACGCACTTAGTACAAAATGTTCAGAAAACGTTTCACGACCCCTTTAAGCTTGCAAAGACGCTTCCAAAGACGCACGCCGCGTTCAGCGTTCGTCTTTACAAGCGTTCATGCGAGCTTAGCACGAGTCTGCACGTATGACACCACGATAGGCTGGAGATGAAAAACCGCAACAAAAAAAAAAAAACAGTAAACAAACGAGACGCCAGGTGGTCTATAATGACGTTATAACGGCTGTAAAACACGACTTGTGTACTTACAAGTCATAAAATATCCTGCTCTATCATCATCCTCGTCAGCTTTTATCAACTGCAGGCCAAAATATAGCCTATGAACTCCAGAAGATTGATTGATATGTGCGGTTTAACGTCCCAAAACTAGCTCTGATTATGAGAGACGCCGTAGTTGTGGGCTCCGGGAATTTCGACCACCTGGGGACAATTCCCACAGTACACGGGCCCGAACATTTCGCCTCCATCGAAATGCAGCCTCCGCGGCCGGGATTCGATCCCGCGCCCTTCGGATCTGCAGCCGAGTACCACAGCAACTATAGTCGGGTACAACTTTAGAAGACAGGAGAGGCCCCGCCCAGATGACCGAAGCGCAGCAGCCAATTGCCTCCGCGACTAAAGAAATAGTCCCGCTCAAAAAATTGTGACTGCTTCTAAGACGCGTATTTGTCGGTATAAATAACATTTGTGTGTCTTGGCGAGTGCTTTGGTAAAACTGTCATGATGGAAATGCTACAGCACATGTCGTATCGCGAGAGAAAAATAACTCCGTGCCTTCTACAACGCTGAGCGTCGTCTGCTACGGAGCAAGATCAACGGCACCGGCGGCGATATTCGTGAAAAGCGGCAGCAACGCGCGGCAGATGCTCGAATGGGTCGAGACCCATTTTTTTGCGGTAGCCGCGGCCGCCGCGAAAAAAGCACCAATCAGAAGCGAGCCGCGGAGGCGTGCCGACGGTGGTGCCGACGCGTGGCGCCATCTGTCCGTCAAGCATAGAACCATAATACACAGCCTCTGAGATTCGAAAGTGACGTCGCCGTCGTAAAATCTCAGAGGCCATGCCCAGACCTATATGCAGTTTTCGTTATGCCTACCCGTACCGAGACGCCGAGCAAGAAGTATGCTCGCCGTAGCAGTTTTTTGATAGCTTGACCAGCCGTAGCGCTAGAAAGACATACATGGTCGACGAAAGACCAAATCGTCTGATTAGAGCTCACGTTTTCGCGAGACGTTTCGAATGGAACAACACAAGTCATGGCGTCAGGTCGTTTCTTGGCTGCATCGTCGCCGCTTGCCGCAAAACGCGAGTGGGGACTTGTTGACGCGCGCTTGCCGCGGAAGCGCTCGCCGCGCGCAACACGCCGCGCACGTTTTTGCCGCTAGTGGGGACCGGCCTTTACGGCTCAGAACAAACGCACGCGGCATAAATTGTGCACCGTAAAGGCCGGTCCCCACTAGCAGCAAAAATGCGCGCGGCGAGCGCTTCCGCGGCACGCGCGCGTCAACAAGTCCCCACTCGCGTTTTGCGGCAAGCGGCGACGAGGCAGCCAAGAACGTCCTGACGCCCCAACTTGTGTTGTTCTATTTGAAAGGTCTCCCGAAAACGTGAGCTCTAACCAGATGACTGTCTTTCGTAGACCATGTACGTCTCTCTAGCGCTACGGCTGTTCACGCTATCAAAAAACCTACTGCGAGGATACTTGTTGCTCGGCGTCTCGGTACGGGCAGGCTTAACGAAAACTGTATATAGGTCTGGGCATGGCCTCTGAGATTTTACGACGGCCATGTCACTTTCGAATCTCAGACGCTGTGTATTGTGGTTATACGTTTGACGGGCAGATGGCGCAACGCGTCCGCACCACCGTCGGCACGCCTCCGTGGCTCGCTTTTGAATGGTGCTTGTTTCGCGGCGGCCGCAAATAATGGGCGTTGCTGCCTTTTTCACGAATCTCGCCGCGCGCGGCGAGACTATTTCCGGCATGACAGACCACCACGAACAATTGGAATTCACTCTGACGAACGGAGACGCACACATCTGACGCGACTCGGCCCAGTTCGAAGCGACGGGGGCCATGTTCTCCGACGGCGGCGTCCCCGGCCGTCCGGCTCATGACGTCACCTGAGGTGCGCGCCTATTGGTGGAGGATCGTGTTCATCCGCCTTTGAGGAGAAAATGCCGCTGCCTTCTTAAGTTGTACCCGACTATAGACCACCGTGGCGGAGCCAGTGATCCAGAACAGGGCGCCACTAAACAGAAACCGCATTGAGTGGCGACCTGTACATAGCTGAGGTCGGTGGAAATCGAAAACGTCACGTCAAACGCAGGGAAGTGACAAGGCTCAACCAAAAATTTAGTAGCTTAATGGACTCATTAGCAATATTTGATCATTTGAAACAGCAACTCGCCGTTGAAGGCTACTCACCTTCGCAGTGGCATCGAATGGTCTTCGTCAAGTCAAACTGCGCGATTACGTTCAATTTCCAGGGTTGCGTGTCCACTCCAAGAGAAGAGGCGAGCTCGATGGCGGAGGGCGTTGGCTCTTGCAGATGACTTCCGCAGAGAGAAGCTCACGACTGCGAAAGAAAAAGACAGTAGAAGGATCTTCGTAGGTCGATGCCGTCAGAATATGCAGCAGCGGTGTGAACGGGCGAAAGTTCCACTGCGCGCGCTTGCCGGACTGTCTCGCGAGTCTCGCACAGTCTCGAGGCACGCGAAATCGAGCCGCGGGTGCTCGACGATGAGGATGGTGAACAACTGTGGCATGTGCTTGCTTAACACGCACGACTTAAATGTGCAATGGCTGTGCAGGATATGCATGGCGAATGTTCGTATATTATTAGGCTGTAGGTTGGGCTATCGACTCATTTCTTCCATACTGCACTTTGTACACATATCTGGAATAAATAAATCACAGACTATATTTTGTTTGGTGCCGCTTATTGGGGATGTAAAGACGGGAAAGATGTTCCGTTGCCCAGGAATGCTTTTGGTAACAGTAATGACTATTATTGAGGCTACCAAAGCTGTCTGCACCTTGAAGAAGTGGAAGTGAAGGGGCAGGAAAAGGCGGAGGCGGGAGGGGAGCATTGGATGAAATTGCACAAAATTTTGTAGTCGCATTTTCGATGAAGGCAAACATGCTAGGGGCTGTGCGTTGTCAGTGCATGCTAAAAAAATTACACCATCTCCCTCTAATGGGGACAATGAGGCGATGCGAAGCAGCACGGGGGATGCGCATCGCGTTTGCATCGGTTTGACGCTAGCAGACGCTGCGTGCATCAGCGTTGTC
>JABSTT010004312.1:0-14891 GCA_013339685.2 Hyalomma asiaticum | reverse complement strand
TTATAGTGCCTCTAGGATAATACGGTTACGATGGTGGGTCCAATCTCAGAAGAATACTTCGAACCATGTAGCGGGGGACGTACGTAGCAGTAGCTACATATCCTTAGAGGCTCGCTTCGCCCTTTTGATTATCTTAATGCGAAAGAACCAGCTATTACGAAACGTACTGCACGCGCAGTGGTATAGTTTTTGAAACAGCACGTAAGGCTTCACACACACTGTCAATTGTAAAAAAGGTGACCAGGAAAACGGGTGCACTTTCACATCTATGTGTTTTAACTGCATGGTAGGAACTACGGCTGTCATTAAGCAGAATAAATTAACAGTATATAAGCATGAATCATTAAGCTTAAACCAGGATGCCGAACTTACGTGTTTGGTTCGTTTGCATCGCTAGGTGCTGGACAGAAGCTACAAGAAAGAAAAAAAGAGGGAAGAAATAAGAAAGAAAAGAAAAAGAAAGAAAGAAAGAAAGAAAGAAAGAAAGAAAGAAAGAAGAAGAAAGAAAGAACGAAAAAATGAAAGAAAAGAAAGAAAGGTTAAGTGAACATACATACCATACGGGTAAAATTTTCATATTCCCATCATCGGAATGGTGCCAAGCTTGAAACACATGTGGCCGCCTGCGATAGAAGAATGCTTCCATTATACAAAGTGAACCGGGACGTTTCCGTCGAACAATAAGGGTGAACAGAGGTAATGAATAGCCAGCGTCAAAAACCCTCGCGTACCTATATGCCGGAAAGTCGTTATACCTCCAATTCACCGCATACGAGATTTGAGCTTCGTGCAAGCTTTAGCTTACCGCCCGACTTGCCGCCTTCGCGCACCCCTTCATTACGGGCAACCGTACGTACGCGCGGTCAAGACACGTGCAATTTCTCGCCCAAAATCGCGTGCCCAGTCAATTTTATCGAAGAACGATCGCCCCCGCGGCACGCAGTGCACGCGACGACCCATCCCCCTTTCCACGAGAAGGGGGCGCGGGGTCCATTTGTTTCCTTACCCGCATACACCCAGTGTTTCTTGCCTATACGGGAACACGCGCATGTTTTGAACGCGAGGCCTGCACTGCGCTCGTGTCGACAGGTACTACCGCGAAACTCGCACTTCACGCGTGCGACTCCAAATCGAGGCGAATGACTGTGAGTGCAGAAGTTGGGGCGTAAGTCAGTTACACTGACTGCTTTCGCGCTAAAAATTCTCTCCGGAAAGCGCGCGCTCGCGGGCTCTCCAAATACACCCACGCACGACACCACGCGTGGGTCGTGCGGAATGAGGAAGAAGAAAAAAATTAAATTTCCGATTTCAATGAGCGAAACAAAACTGTAAACACTACGACGCGTGTGCGCCGAGGACGTCTCGAGATCATGCGATCCTCGAATACAGATAGCGCGCTATCACGCATGCTCTTTCTCGCTCGCTCTCTAATACACATCCCAAGCCCTTTCAACACGTCCACTTCGGAATGTTTAGCTGGAGTGGACCCCGTAGTTACTCGCACTCTTCACGCAGCAATAATTTTCTGTCGATTCCAATGCGAGGTCGGCCGCTTTATTAGCAAAATTCGCGTGCTTAAGAGCTGCTAGAAGTGACCGCGGCATCGCTTCGTGCTTCGGTTTAATACATTCAGTTATATGGACGCATAGTTTCGAGGGTGTGCAAGAGGCGAGAAGTGACGGGTCGGTAGGGGTGGGGGGAGGGAGGGTTGATTTTATCGGTACTGTCGACAGGTTTACCCAGGATGGTTGCATGCTGTCATCGCATGCTTTATGCCCACTTCGAACGTCAGCTCGCATGTGCCACTCGTTATACACACGAACGTGCTGGCGGGTGGCCGTGCAGGTCTTCCACGTCCGGCAGCGAGCGGCATGGCATGCCGTGCGAGTCCCCGTTGGCACGCTCTCGTCCGTTTCCCTGCGCGGCTCACGGAAAGGTCCCGGCTAAGCACGCACGACTCGCGTCGCCAGCACGCGCGCGAGCGAACACCACTGCCTATAGGCACGCTCGCGCATACGTGGGAGATGGCAGGGCACCATCACCACGCGGTGCGATTTGCAGAGTGGCAGGCGCAGGGCAGTGGTGGAAGGGAAGCGCGCTGTTGCCGTGGACAATTCCTGGGCCGCAGCTTTTGGCACGCCGTGAGGTCCCGCGTGTGTATGGCTTGGCGTGCGCGAGGCTGTGCTGGCGGGCCGGGGACATGCTAGCTAACGTGGCAGGCTCGTCGTCGCGTGGATCCGCGGCGGCCGCTGGTTTATGCCGGCGCACGCCTTTGGACTCTTGCATGTGCGTGATGCCCGCCATGGTAGTCAAGATGATGAGAAAGAGAGGGGCGAGGAAGAGCAAAGGAATAGGTTTGAAAGAAAAAAAAGAAAGAAAGCTGGGGGGAGAAATAAAAGGAATCAACGCCAGGCATGCGAACCTGCGGGCGGCCCCGTCGTCCTCTGCGTGAGGACACGTGAGCTGCCGCTGTGAGCAGCGGCGTCAATATAACTCACGCATCCAAGTGGTACGTGGCCACGCACGCGTCACCCGCAGTCGTCAGCCAGAGCTGGCTGCGGCGACCGACTGAACAGGATGTGCGGGCCACGTCGCTGGCTGCAGCCGTCCGGGGACTTGGACAGCCCTTGCTCGCCGTCGACGACTGCGGTCCAGTTCTTCGGATCACGGATACCTGGCAGGAGTTCCTATTCTCCAGAAAAAAAGCATTGCTGAAGATGCATTAGCTATCAATTCTGTGGCGGAGGAATCTAGCAAACGTTCATTGTGTTGTCGCCTAAGTGACTGCTATTCACCAGCTACATGGATTGTCCTCGCCCAAGGAAGCAGCGATGCAGCAGCATCTGCTACTGCAGCGTCATATAGCAGATGCGTGAAGCTACTCTTCGGAATGGATTCGCAACATCGTACGTCTCTGTGCTTCAGGACTCCAGGCCAGTCTTCGCCGTCGATGAAGACACGCTGACCTGAAGCAAATAGCTCCTGGAACTGTGGAACGTGCTGTCCAGGACGTTGCACAAGAACGCTGTACCTTCTGGATTACACCTTTCCACCACTTACTTCCCTCTGCTTACACAAGGTCGTTCCAGTGGATGCGTTCCGCACCCGTGGTCTTTTTGTCCAGTGGAATAGCACGAGTGGATGGATACAAGTACATGCCCCGGCCGACAGCGGATATGTCATATCGGTGGAGAGTGTTCAGTGTGGTGATACCGAACTATAAAAAGCCAGGTCTGAACCGTGTGTGATCAGTTCGAGGCGCAGTGTGTGGTGTTCGCACTCACCGAAGCTGCATTCCGATGCTGACGAGGTCCGCGCGACTGCACAGGCGGTGTATCACGAATGTTTCGTACATATCATATGGTATTTGCTCTTGCTGTCTGTGGCAAAGCTTGTCCCGCCACAGTGGTCGAGTGGCTATGGCACTCGGGTGCGGCCCGAAGGTCGTGGGATCGAATCCCGGCCGCGGCTGCTGCTTTTCGATGGATGTTGTTATGTGGGGTTTAACGCCCCAAAACCAGCTCTGATTATGAGGACGCCGTAGTCGGAGGGCTCCGGAAATTTCGACCACCTGGGTTCTTTAACGTGCACTGACAACGCACAGCACACGAGCCTCAACATTTCGCCTCCATCGAAATGCAGCCGCCGCAGCCGGGATTCGATCCCGCGACCCTCGGATCATCAGCCGAGTACCATAGCCCTAGACACCGTGGCGGGGCTGCTTTTCGAATGGAGGCGCAATGTTGAGGCCCGTGTATCGTGCGATGTCCGTGCCCGTTAAAGAACCCCAGGTGGACAATATTTCCGGAGCCCTCCACTAAGCCCTCTCTCATAATCAGATTGTGGTTTGTCTAATCAAATCATGGTAATCTCTCGTAATCGTGGTTTTGGGACGTAGAAATTAAGAAATTATGTGCAAAGTCTCTCTCTCTCTCTTTTCATGCGGTTGAGAAGACTAGGTTCGGTCACCGTATGAAGTCGCACCTGGCTGTCTTATGACCCTATAATCCATCTGCAACGGTGCGTTGTGCTGATTGACAGTATATGTACTTGATAAAGTGATGTCGGATTTGCCACAACGAATTGTATGTAATCAGATTATTTGGGAATGCGCAGGGCGCGAACGCCTTAGAAAGTAGCCTGTAAATTAGCAGACAACAACTCAGACAAGTGCGCGATTCGCGTAGCCCTTTGCGACATGGCGTCCTCGATTGCACAAGAGACTTAGTTTCGCCGTTTCAATAAACATACACGAATGGTGAGCTTATGGTATAGATGAAGCAGTCCTCTTATTTAATGCTGGTTCATTAAGTTGTTGGTGAAATCTTTTGCTACGCAAGGTCGCTTTAGTGAAGCCAGTACTGTACTATGCGGGACACTGTAGGTGGAGCGTTCCGGAACGAATTTCTTATTTCTTTTCCTTTTGTTAGTAATACTTGCAGCAAAGACAAAGGGTGGATGGTGTGTGTGTGAATGGTTGAATTCGTTGTTTCAAGAAATGAAGAATGACTGTCAGCGAAATAATTATATAATTCATTACATTACAATAGAGGCAGCTGGGTTTTAGAACGCAAGTACAATTATTTTCGCCCTTCCATTTACTCGGATTAGAGTCAGCGAACAATTTAATGCACAATATATAAAATTGACGTACTATTACCAGTACATTATCACGGTAATATAGGCGCAGGAACAACACTCACATTGACACGAGGAGACAGGACAAGCGCTCACTTTCATCTACCTTTATTTTTGGCTACGCCGACAAATATATACACGTACCACACGTATGCTCCATCAGTCAAGCACATCGCCACCGTCATCCGACATCACATATCATTACACACAGCCGTCTAGATATTTTATCTCTCCTTTTCTAAGATTAACAGATGTTTCACTAATGCACTCTTTGCCCTTCTTCAAATTAAATATGCTTCTAACAGTTCACGTGCCGTCTGTTCCCTTCCCCTACCAAGAATTTTCGTTTCTTTCCAGCTTGGCTCGCAATCACTACATTTTGCACGATGTTCTGCCATATTACTTCCACCGTTCTTAACAGCGCGTGCATGTTCCATTGCCCGGTCATTGAAGCAGCGGCCTGTTTGTCCTATATACGATACACCGCACGTCATTGGAACCTCATAGACCACCTTAGTGGCACACTTAGCATATTCTATGCCATGTTTTTTCTCGCATTCTCTTCTTTTTACTCCCTTTCTTGACACACGTGAACACAGTTGCCCAAGCTTCTTCGGCGCAGAAAAAACTACAGGCACTCCGTACCTGTTCTGCAATATCATCCATCCGGAACCTCCGACACCGGAACTGTACTGGGCGCGCGCTCCTCAACGTATGGGACTATGACGCTAAAGCGACAGTCGATGCGATGCTTGGGCTTTACTCGAGCATTACGTGCTACATGCCTAGGACGATTGCAGCCACTAATTAGTGTCGCTAAGATACGCGGCCCGGTAACCGTTGACCCTCCCATCATTTGCACCGCTACTTCGTAAAGCACGTATTGTTGTTCTCGTTTCGCGGCAAAATATGCTGAAACTTCATCAATGTTGTCATACGCTCTTTCAGGAAAAAAAAAAGTTACAATAATGTTTACAATCGATAAATTACGCAATGACCCAAGCACATGTCGTCGATGTCTGTGACGCCATGGAGAGTTCAGATACGGGAACCTCAAGGCGGCATCTCCGCGTGTATCTTTGTTCTTGAATCTTTTCTTAACTATCATGTCCAGCCTCGTAATGCGGCAGGCATGGACATTTTATATTACAGAAAATGAAACATGAAAATCTGAAAAACTAAAAGGAGATCTTTCTCGTACAGGAAACACCTGCGCGCGTCTCTCATAATCAGAACTGGTTTTGGGACGTTAAACCCCACAAATCAGGAAACACCTGCGCGAGAATGCTATAGTTTATCTTCTCTCAACCACGCCTAAAGCAATCAGCACTCATGTGCTCTACTCGAAAAGGTACTGGAACGGAACGTTATACATCAGCGATTAATTTTTCCTTTGTCAAGCGTAGGGTTCAGATGTTGGGTTGATCCGCAATAAATTCATAGGGCCGCCACGAGCGTGTACTACTAACGCAACTCGTGAATGAGTTTTTGCGAGCTCATTAAAAGCAAGCAAAGCAGTCATTAACGCGCAGCACTGGAGTTCCGAGCGACTGCTCGAAAGCGTGATCTACCTCGCCCCCGGCAGCTGGTTCCATGTTATACTTCAGAGACCACAGAGAGAGAGCGCGCGTTGTTACATCGCTTGGGGTGTCAGACCGCGCCTGCTTCCACGGTCATTAATTTTTCATATGCCGCAGCTCTATACGCAAGGCTTTTCTTATAGCCCCAAAGAGAAACGTCGCATCGCCGAAAGTTAAGTTTGGCCCGAGTTCGCGCAGTGAGACGCGTGCGATGTACCGAAAAACACGTGCACATCATATTTAATTGTGGGCACTACATTTCGCAGAGCCTTCGATGTTACACTCGCTGTGAGGGAAACTTCCACTCACATTCCACGATCAGTTTTAGCCAAGTCATGGATATATATATGCAGCCATACCGTCATTAAATATCTCAACTGTAATTAACAACTACTACTGGTGTCTTAAGTGCCAAAACCACGATATGCTAATGAGGCACGCTGTAAATTTCGACAACCTGGGGTTCTTTAACGTACACCGATGACGCGCGGTACACTGGCCTTTATAGCATTTGCATGTCCATAATGTCCATACAAAATGCGGCCTCCAGGGCCGTGGCATAGAATCCGCGTCTTCCATGTCAGCAGCAGAGCGTCATGACCGCTGAATCACCGCGGCGACAGAGATTTTGGACATGGGCGGGAAGGGTATACACAACCTCGCTCGCTTCATGTTAACGAAAAAAAAAAGTTTCCGAATGCGTTTACTTTCTAATGAAGCGAAAGAAACAGACTAATTGTATAAAGTTCGTTTTGAAGTGCATATGTAAAAGAACGCGGTTCTCAAGTCAGCGTCGTGTCTGCATCGCTACAGTAAATTCCAATAGCTCAACATACTGTATGCGAAATAACTCAAAGCAAAAATCAGTTAACACGTTATTTCATAGTAAGAAATAATACACTTCCTCTGTAATGATGAACTTCGTACAGCTTATTATGGCCGTACATATAAATGCAGTTATATGAATTTACGTATCAATACATGAACAGTGTCAAATCTTGAATTGATCAATGACTTACATGTTTCGCATAATCACCATTTTGGCGTTTCGTTAACTGAGCGAATTTGCTTTGCTATTCATGGACAGCCAGGCACCACGTGAATCGTTATAAATAGGAACGGTTTTCACTCAAACTGTATAGATACATACAACGTCTCACTCTGAGCGTGCTTTGATAAGGCAACGTCTTTCAAAAACGACACTTCCTTTATAGCATAAAAAAATCGAACAAGTAAGAAAAGAAACACATCAAAGACAAGTTAATCTGAGTGGCAGGTCCACAGCGATGCCGCGTAGCATCCAAACTTTAAGCCTTGAACAAAGTTGTTGGAAGGCCACTACCGCCGAAAGTTGAGATATGGGTCGACGAAGCTCCAGTGCTTTGCTGACTCTCAGATAACTCATGCAGGAGTTTCAAGCGCGTAACCATGCCCCACCACGAGAAAGGGCTTTCGTTTAGACAAAACAACGATAAGTTCTGTGCTGCCAGGCCCAATGGCCACCGAATATTCTTTATTCAAGAGAGGCTAAGCAAGCTTCGACACAGGTTAGAGAGATGCACCATTAAAGCATGAACATGTTGTCGCCGCTAAGGGTCAGCTGCTAATTTCAACTTGAATGTGCCATACACAAGATGTATGTGGGTTAGGACATATTTATTTCGATGTGATGCAACAATATGTGTGATCATTATGTCTATATGGTTTGAGTCTAGACACAGCAGAACACTGTGCATTTAGATATTGGTTATTTATGTTATTTATAGGATATTTTGGTGATGTAGTTGTGAACGTTATATAATATATTTATATTTTGTAAGTGCATATTTCATATCTTCAGTTAAGAGTGTTTTTCTTTGTTTGAGTACCGCTGCGGCCTGACCGCTAAACGTTGTCTGAAGTGTATGCGGGGGCGGGAATCTTCGCCAAGCTCGCAAGCCTTTAGATCTCGCCGCTGTCTTGATTGCTCAAGGAATAAAGGCATTGAGTGAATTGAACGATTAACTTTTGTTAAGTAATTTCAAAGGAATTTATTAATTTTCCAAAAGTAATAGTAGCATAATATAATACGTCTCAATATATTCCGAAAAAGAAAATAATTAGTAATGTAATTTATTTACGTTTAGGAGCAATTTCGCCATCTCTGATTTGCAGTGCTTTCGGATACGTTTATGAAAGTAGATAATTGTCACGTAGGCCCCGACAATGTTTCTTTCTCGGCGACAAAGGGGAATAACGAGGTTTTGCTTGGCAGAAAGCGGGAGCTGGACATCTACGCAACAACGTGACATTTTGCTGTGAATGTTAGACGCAAACGACGCATCGAAGCCGCGGGAAGCTCGCAAAATGACGTTAACAACACTGCACGTTTACGGAAGTCCTATAGACCGGAGACAACACTTTCGCCTTCCGTCGCGAACTTGACAGTGACGACTCCCCATGTAGGGCCGTTGACCTGAGGCTGAAGCCTCTTCTTCCTCGTCTACTGTTGACTTATAAATTATCAACCGTAGAGGCTTGTGTACCTGTGTGTTATCAGTTCACGTTAAAAATCCCCAGGCGATAATATTGCTGGAGCCCTCAACTGCAGCGTTCCTCATAATTAGATCGCAGTTTTGGCCCGTACCGCCCCAACAATTATTATTACGACTTCGAGATCACGATCTTTGTGTGCCTATGAATTTGCGGTAGTATAGGCAGCGTGCTGGTTATTTTACATAGCTCTAGGAGCTGCGCTGCTTCCCGTCGTTCCCCGTACAGCCAAGTTTGCTCTTCTTCATAAAGAGAGCACTATAAACATGGACACTCGCAGAAAAAGTGCCGTAAGAGGCGACTTATATGGACTGAACAAATGAAACAACATTGCTATGACCGCCTAGAAATCGTACGAGTTTTATCATTGAGAAAACCGATTAAACTGAACTTACACGTCTTCAATCGCTTCCTTTCTTTGAGATCTTTCGGCGCTGTGCATCATCAAGGTCAGAGACAATACGAAGCAGCAGCGTTAGCACAACATATGCCTTTGAGGTATATTTATTAACAATGCGTAGTTATTCGAAAAATGTTGAATATCAAATCGAGCAGTGTCTTATTCGATTCAATCTTCGAATAGAACAGCCGTTTTCGCAAAGACGAAGTATTTTTCGAACAGTTTACGAATGGTACTTCACAATGTTAACTGTGCCGAAATAAACACAGTCTTGCAAAAACACAGCACCGTTGATAACACAATATAGTATAAAACATGAGAACTTGTGTAGTGCAACAAGGGGTCTTATCTCGGAAAGAGTAACCTGATACCGGCTACTCATTGATTACAGCAGTGCTTTCTGAACAATTTTGTCGATAGGAATGGTCTCTCTACTTTCTAAAGGCCCCGTTTGTGTTTTTAACGCGAAATTTTCAATTACGAGGACACGAAGATCAATTTACATTCATTGAAAGGATGGCTGTTCGTAATTTGAGAATTATTAGAAATGTAGCTGACATTCGGTTCGTTTCGCTTTTGCCACTATTCGATTCGCCCTCGGTTCCGTCTCTCAAACACCCATTCGCACACGTCTAAATTACGTATACAAAAGAGTATGGAAAGTATCGTACACGAATACATGTATGTGAATTTGTGTAGTATAACGTATCGCCACCAACGTTACGTCGTTTGGTGGAAGTGACATGCGTGAATTATGTTCACGTAGCAGAGCAAAAGAGGCGCGAGGACCTATATACTTATAATTAGTACTAACCCCACCTGCGTGTCTCCGGACTGCGGAGATTTAGGAAGGGAGTGAAAAATTCTTGCCCGCAAGAAAATAAAGCGCTTCTTTGTTTTAGTTCGCGGGAAAACGATAATTTCAGATAACGTAAGTTTCACAGGCTGCTAACACCTGTACGAGGCACTCACAGTAACGCGCACATGCCTATTAACTTGCAAATATAATTGCATATGATCATGGAACTGGTGTGTTCAAAACCTTTGATGTTCCTCTTCTACTGTATGCGTGGAAGTTTTGCTGCGTGTGGTGTAAAGCGATGAGAAATCGTTGAACAGGATATGCCGCTGGTATCGGCACTCCAAGCCTCAATCTTCGCCTAAACTTGTCTTACTTTGCATTTCATTGCGATCTGAGATGTGACTTAGATGTCTTAGAATGAGTAAGATAAATGGGCTAGAAGCGATGTACGTAGAAGCTTAAGTACACAAGAATTTAGGACTTGCGAGTCTATATAACTCGCAAGTCCTGAAATTCTTGCGTACTTAAGCTTCTACGTTACATCGCTTCTAGTCCATTTATCTGACTCATTCTAAGACATCTAAGTCACATCTCAGATCCCAGCTGTATCATCTTCGCTATAGCAGTGTCCACATGCGTGCACATGTGCGGCATTTGAGATGGTGGTGCTTCTGTAACGACAATTGTGATTCTATTGTGTGCGTGCGTGTGCTGAGCGCTATAATAGCAGGGTATTAAACAATACTTGTGTTTTACTATCACTCGGCATGCTTGCGTCCAAGTTTGCTTAATTGCGTGAATATACTTCAACTAAAGATGCTTATGATATGTACACAAATCAGCTCACCGTAGCATGCACTTCTACAGAACAGACATCTGTGCACCAGCGTGAGTACCAACGTTACGTCGTACCATGAGCTACCATTCAGTAGCCACGATGCTGCCGATTTTCCTGGTTAGCCCACGTTAAGCTCACACCCACTCATGCACTCTGCATAGACGTTCATTGCACTCGCAATGCTAAACAATTCTTGATATGCAATATTGTAGCTGAGTGCTTCGTGTGATACCGATTCCCACATGGGATCTTCGGGGTCTACTTTGCACTTCATTGAGAATGCAGTGGTTTGGGCAAAGTTCGCGCACTGCGCTGAGGACCACTCCATCCTGGATGGACTGCTACGACACGGTAGTGTAAGGTTCGATTTTATAATATTTTACCTTTGTGAGGGAAGTCCCCTAGCAGAACAAGAATTTGCGAGCTCTCCTTTTTCCCAATGCCCTCACTCACGCAAAGCTCAAGTGCGTGAACAAAAAAATAATAATTAAAGAAAGCAAACTGCGAGAGTTTAGAATGGCTAGACACGAATAGTCACCTATGCAATTTCATAATTCATATGCGTGTCTAAAACGTAAATAAACGAAATTTGGTGCAGGGGAAAATTCTTGGACGGTGTCTCTTTAATTCTTTTTTTCTTTTTCGTTGTCAGAAAGCACGTTATATTCGCTTAGCTTAACACACAGTTTTGACGGCCTAATTCATAGTACTGTATACGGAGAGGATGTCACTCGATTATAAACAGCTGTTGGTCAAACTCGCAAAAACGATCTATTCTATTTCTCTTAAACAAAAGAAATAACATGGCATACTATGTCTGCTGTACAAAAGTAGAAATGGCGAAAGAGAAAGACTGACGGGCAATGATGTCGGTATGGAATAAAAGAAGCTGTGCTCGTCGTATGTTAAACATGCCATGCAGTGAGCACAGCCGAGTATAAGAAAGAAGATAGAGCCCCACATGAAATAAATGGCTGTACGTTTTTTTATGGTGTGTCTTGTTATTATTATACAGAGCCTCACAGAACTGGTGCAACTTATGCGACTTGCCGAGGACGTAGCATTTGCAGTGCGAGTACCGGGCCTAGTCTTCAAATAGAGAGCGCAGAGGCAAGTTCTTACTCATAGCACGCGTTTGTAACATGAAAAAGTTCCAACAATGTTACGTTAGGTGCTCGTGCAAATGTGAACGAAAGCAGTATAAACGAGTCAGCATAACACGTAAACGACTAACCGTTGCGTTACAACACGGCAGGATTTGTTGCCGAAACGGACAGGTGGTTATCTCTCAATTTCTCCGTATACGGGAACGGGTTACACAAGCTTCTAAGGAGTACGAGATCTGACAGACTGCTGTGTTTTTTTCTTCTTTTTTCTGTTACACAATCTTCCAGTCGACGAGTTCCACAAAACAGTTAATCTTGCCGAGAATACCAAGAAACTGCCCGCCTACCATGAACAAGACAAGCAAAGGAGCTTTAACTTATCTGAATAAGCTTTCAGCAAAATTCCCGCTCGTATGGAACAGCAGAACACACAACTCTGTGCCACATGCGTAAACACTGTAGCCAGAATTTATCACCAATGTAGACACACGACGAAGCCTTCCGACGGCTCCCATCACCGCCAAAGTAAAGCGGAGGATTTCACCTCCAGACGTCTTTGTACATCAACCTATAACGTTCGCAAACAGGAAGAACATTACGTTAGCCGCAGTCGCGGTGCGTAAGAAATTACGGACCTTGAGTGTTTTCTCGGAGGTGTGGCTCAAGTGCAGAGGAGAAAGGTCTGCCTTGTCTTACGGTTGTTATTGATAATTCGCCAATCTCTATATTCGTGGAACGAGCCCGCTGACTAACTGCGGTCACGTGACAAACGCTGACTCACATGTCGCACAGCGCGCACTGAACGCAAGGGCGCAGATGGTCCTCGACGTTACTGTGTATTGTCGAGATTTCCTACATGGTTCTTTCTAAGAAGTGCGGGGAGGTTCGTGCTACGAGTCGGAAAAGTGACTGTCCATTTATCTGACTATATACCGCAACCTCCCAGGAGCCCGTTGAAGTTGTACTGAATGCTCGCCGGCTGGATTTGTAGGACTCATTCGATGATTTCTGGAAGAGATCGTGCAAATGACAGCACACAGACACGTAAGACTGCTTGCGCGTTGGAATACGAAAGGGCCGGTGTTGGCGACGCATAATATGGCTGCAACATGACACCCGTAGAATCACGAACGCACTAGGATTATATTTAATCAGCAACACATAAGATCCCCCGTGGACGATGCGCACTTGTTTCCTGCTAATTTAACAAGGCGTACAGCGTTTTAGCATGACATTACGGGAGCGGCTGACGCCTCTGTGTCACACTGTACACATACACCTCATCGCACGATAAAAAGAGGTTGGGAAGAACGTCAAGGGGAGCACAAATGTAGTTGATATATACGCAGAAAAGCATGGTAGTATGGTGCAGAACGTGAATGCTCGCTGGACGGTTACTGCGAAGCAATGCTGCGGATGGTATGTTTAGGCGAAGGTAACAAACACGCAGAAGCTAGTTGAACATTAAATCGCCCAGAAAGGAGGTCCAGAGAAGCATTCACATGCATGCAGGCATGGTTGCTCCAGTGTGGCCATTGAGACTGGAAAGAGTAGCTTGGAATGTGGCTGCGTTTGTAAACGCAAAGCAAGGCGGCGTAGATGCAGAATGAAGTTGTCAATGGGAATGGATCGAACCACTTACAGGTGCAGACAAGTAAACCTGAGAAACGCATAACACTGGGCGAGTTCACTTGGGCGTGTAAATAGTGCGTTGATGAAGTGTTTCGACCGGCCGCGTCTTCGGTGTTCGTGCGTCGCAAGCTTGCCTTGAGAAAGGCGCTTCCTGGGCGCAGTTCAATTGACAAATTCAAATTCAGTTGGCAGCCTAAAATTAAATTCTTCTGTGCATTGCAACAGCCATTAATTTGATGCTTTTTGTTGTCCAATGCTACTTTCCTGTTGTCACCTCACTACCCTCAGTGAAGGTGTGTGCACCCGAAGCAATATAAATAAATAAATAAATAAATAAATAATAAATAAATAAATAAATAATAAATAAATAAATAAATAAATAAAAAAGACACGCGTTGAAAGTTCGCTTCGTGGTCTATACTTGCAAAGGGCCACTAAATAAGCCCATTTATTTCTAACACTAAAGAGAGAGCTCCGCCTAAATTGGATCTTACAGCACGTACGATCCGCATAATTTTCTACGCCTGTGTATAGTCCATACAACGGTAACGAGACGGTGACTGAAACGTATGCTCTCCAAAGTGTGTAGACGTGGAAGCGGAAAGATAACACGCCGCCAGTTACTAACGCTTACTACTTCTCTCAGATATATCATATCTATATCTCAACGTCATCCATATCGATGCAGGTGCACACCACACAGCAGAAACCCAAACCTTCTTCCTGTCGTATACAACGGCGTACATGCGACGGTTTCCGCTGACGCGGCCCACAATCCCTGGCGAGTCCGTGCGGGCATAATATACTTGGAAACAAAGTTTCTCCGTCCAGATTTCTCCGGCGTATACATTTTATTTAGTTGGGTCTCGCTGTCCACTTACAAAACGATAGCCACGCTGGCTCTTCTAAAAGAAAAACTCGGCCGAACGGACATCCTGCCCGGCCGGCAGGCCGCAGCCGCCGTTCTCCCAGGAAACTCTGGAACCGCTGCCCACAGCGCGCAGAGTTAGAGATCGTTATTAAGCCTCACGCGATGTTTCCTCCTCGGTGCACGCCGTCTTCGGGCCTCCCGAGCGACCAGCGCTGAAGAAGCGTGCACGCCTTGGCTGCTGGAACTACACAGAAAGAAGGACGACCGGGAGTAACGGAGGAGAGGTGGTGACAGGACTGTGCGGGAGGGTGTTTGGAAGGGGGGCTGAGTTGGCGAAACTTTCGTTCTCGGCAGCGTGGACGCAGAGACACGTACATCCGCTGCAGAGTTGGCGCGAGAGACGAAGGGAAAGACTTTCCAAGGCGTAGTCACGCTATGCGCCTACCACCGCGGCTATAGCCAGGGCCCGAGAAGATCTAATATAGCCGACGG
>JABSTT010004311.1:0-23390 GCA_013339685.2 Hyalomma asiaticum | reverse complement strand
AAAGCTACTTGCTGAATGCCATATTATCACCGCTGCACCACCGCCTATCACCCCGCAAACAAACGGGCTGACCGAGCGCTTTAACAGAACTCTTGGCGACATGATTTCGATGTATGTCGCCTCCAACCACACTGACTGGGACGTCATTCTTCCATATGTAACTACGCATACAATACGGCGCCTCAAACGACTACCGGCTTTCCCCTTTCTTCTTACTTTATGGCCGAGAACCGTCATCGCCGATCGACACTATCCTGCCTTACCGTCCCGACTCATCCGAGGCCACCCCGGTTTCCGAAGCCGCTCGATATGCAGAAGAATGTCGCCGACTAGCTCGCTCCCACACCACCCAACAACAAGCATTGCAGAAGTTTCGCCACGACGATGGCCTGCCAAACCGGCAGTTCCCGTCTGGCGCTCTCGTCTGGCTCTGGGTGCCCTCCACCTCTGCGCCAGGTGTCGCCCGAAGTTTGCGTCGAAGTATCACGCCCTTACAGGGTCCTGCGGCAAACTTCTCCCGTCAACTACGTCGTCGAGCCAGTCACACCAACCTCGGACATGCGCCGTCGCGGCCGCGAGACTGTCCACGTAGATCGCCTAAAACAATACCATGAACCGCTAGTTTTCACGGCGCCTTAGCCCACCGGAGTGGCTCCGTCTCCAGGGAGGGGGAAAGATGTAGTGGAGAAGCCGGATCGCTAATGCTGCACAAGTGGGGCGTGAGCTGAACGTGATTTGCTGCCCTTGTTAGTTAAGCCTAGACGCCATCGTGTCTGCCAGTCCGACCTCGTCGTCCATAACCACGTCGAGCTTTCTTATCACAATATATATATATATATAATATATATATATATATATATATATATATATATATATATATATATATATATATATATATATATATATAGCTCGCGCTTTCTCCTCTTCTTTTCTTTCTTTTTTTTTTGCTTTTCATGGTGTACAGCTTAGATATATGTCGCGCTTTGCCTCTTTCATTGCTTTGTATATGCGTGTTTTATATTATACCTTGAATGCATTGTAACGCTTGCATTGTAACTATATGCCCACCTGCTGTGGTCTCGACATAGAGACTGGCAGTATTGAAAATAAAGTAAATAATATATATATATATATATATATATATATATATATATATATATATATATATATATATATATATATATATATTAGAAGCTTGAAAAAAGGCCGGTCTCGCGGCCGAAACGTCGTAATAAATGTTATGTTTTTTCAACGTGACCCTTTGATTATATATATATATATATATATATATTTTCAACGTGACCCTTTGATTATATATATATATATATATATATATATATATATATGCGTTGACAAACGACGGACGAACGTGCGAAAATGTTTATTTGTTCCGTTTTCGCACGTTCGTCCGTCGTTTCTCAACGCATACAAAGTACTGGATCCGCAGAAACGCTACTTGATATATATATATATATATATATATATATATATATATATATATATATATATATATATATATATATATAATATATACACACTGGATCTTGCAATGAAATGCCGGTGGGAGATTTCACTTGTGCGTAGTTGAACCATAAGGATTCGTAACGTGTGCGTTAACTAAATTAATCCGGAACTCGGCACGATCTACGATTAACCTCCCGAGCTTCGCCCACTCATCATTAACTCCGTGGATATGCTGTGAATCTTTTTTTGCCATTTCAACTGGCTTTGAATACTTAAATTGTGGCCTCTACAAAAGAATTTATTCAGGAACAACGGAAGCAATATTCGGTAAATGTTAATTGATTGATGGATTGATTGATTTATGGCGTTTAACGTCCCAAAACCAGCCATGATTATGAGAGACGCCGTAGTGGAGGTCTCCGGAAATTTCGACCACCTGGGGTTTTTTAACGTGCACCGACATCGCACAGCACACGGGCCTCAACATTTAGCCTCCATCTAAATATTCGGTAAATGTTAATTGTACAGAATATTCATTGTCTCTTCCTTGAAATATCATCGAATTCAATGCTGACACTACTTGCATATTGGTCACCGCAATATCATCGCAAGTCTGTTGACCAAGTGGTGGTTGGATGGTTGTTAAGTCATTATTAAAAACACGCACTAAAATTTATTTTGGCGCTTTTCTTGGATCTTTATTGAGTCATTGTTGAGGTAGCATTGTAATTTATACGTAGAACGTTTTTAGGTTGAATGAAAGTTTTACATTCGCCTTGTCTGAACATCCATGCCCCAACTCGAGAAGGCAACCCTCTGCCGCCAGGCCATGAACTAGGGCTATTGTTTGCAAGAATACACGCATTAGGAACTCACACTTCGTAGGCGTCCTGCGCGTTAATCCTAGGTATCCAACCAGCAACATCAACAAACCCGAACACGGCCGTGCATGCACAGTGTATCTACACACGCCTTCTTACGAAGCGCTGAAGCTTATATATGCGCTGAATTTCGACCCCACGAGTTTCAGTGATAGTTTGATGTATTTTCATATCTGTACATTTAATAAGCACACTGAACATGCATTGATGCATTCACTTTCTATTTATCGTTAAGGCCCACCGACTTCATAGGCTAAAGGCTCATAACATTGACACAAGCACTTGTTTTAGTTTGCTGACGGGGAGCGCCTTTATCGCTCTCTTTAGATAGTGTAACTCTTGTGCTACGAGCGGTCATGGTCAAAAAGACCGCAAAGTGTTCAGGGTGCGGGGCAGCTGTGAAAATGGAAGTTTGTGTGGAAGAGAAGGCAGAAGAAGCTGACGCAAAATGTAGACAGTGCGAGATCGAGGCAAAAATGGAAAAAAATGATGGCTGCTCACAGCGGACTTATGGACAGAATCACTGAGCTTGAAAATGCGTTGGCAAAAGAGCGTGAGAAAACACAGGCCATGGGGGAGAGGCTTAGGTTAGCAGAGGAGGCTAGCCACGGTAGTTAAGGTGAACAAAGAAGCAGGCAACAGCGAGAATAGTGCGGCGCCGACCTCTAGCGCGGGGGCGCAGCAAGAACAGGGTGTGAAAAACGCAGGTGCAAAGAGCGCGGGGCACAGCTTTCAGGAAGTAGCTTTGCGGAGGGGAGTAGACAGTGCAGCAGCTGTGACTCAGGCTAAACACCCAGACAGTAGCCAGGTGCAGGTGACTCCAGCTGGAAAAGCTCAGGGGGTTATCATAGCTGGCGATTCCAATTTAGTTCGATGCGCCGAGGAACTCAAAGAGAGGGTGAAAGGCGACGAACGAGTATTGGTAGGGACGTTCCCAGGACATAGGCTGGGTTCAGTCATGAGGCAAGCAAGAGAAAAGCTCACGTCTGGGGCTCACGGACGCAACCTCATGATGATTGCGGCAGGGCTAAACGACGTCCTCAACAAAGAATCGTCAGGATTAGCGACGACCTTGGCAAAAGGGGTCGACGACATGCGCGCCATCTCCCCCCATGTGCAGATAGTAGTGTGCACGGTACCGGAAATACCACTGCGTGACGGCAACCTCCAAAGAGCGGTTGTCGATGCAAACAAGAGATATGGCGTACGAGTCGAGAGAAGGGTTTTCAAGTAGTGGAAATAAACCGGGAGGTGCATAGGTGGGGGGGGGGGGGGTTTCCAAAGAGACAGAATTCACTTCGATAGGAGGCTTGGTCATGAGGCGGGTTGGCGGCTTGCAGGACGTGCAGTAGCTTTTTTGGGGGGCACGCGGGCCCTTCGGAGTCCGGGGTAGCAAGGAACAAAGTAAACAACCAGGGGGATTTTCGGGCAGGCAGCACGGAGAAATGCCAGAAAAGAGGTAAAAGGAAGAAAAGAGCGAAGGCACGTGTAGCAATTAGTTACATAAACATGCAGGGTGGCAGAAAAAAGGCGAAATGGTTAGAGATTGGGGAACAGTTAAACAAAGAAAAGATAGGCGTTTATGCGGTTACAGAAACACACCTTAGAGACCTGGAAGAGCCACCAAATATTGACAATTATGTTTGGGAAGGGTGCAACAGGATCATATCAGAAGGAAAAGGTGGGGGTGTTGGAATGCTTATTCATAGCGGAGCCAAATAGGAGAGAGTAAAACAAACGTGTTCAGAGCACCTCTGGGTTTCGGGCACGGTAGATGGAAAGAAAACGTGGCTATGTGTAGCTTACATGTGGACGGGAAATAACTGTAAGGAAAAGAAGCTGGAGATAAAGCATTGCATAAACGCCGATATTAAGGAATTCGGTCATGGGGCCGAAATCATCCTCCTAGGGGATATGAATGCAGACACCAATGGGAGATTATTGCTCGATCTTTGCGAGCATCATAGTCTTGTGATAGTTAACACAGGGCCCAAGTGTGATGGACAGATCACGTGGGAGGTCAGAAACAGACAATCGAACATTGATTATTGTCTAATGACGGAAGGAATCTATGAAAAACTGAGAGAAATGAGAATAGACGAGGACGGGATGAACAGCTTGGGTAGTGATCATAAACGCATAACGTTACAACTAGGATATAAAACTGAAAATAATAACGTAGAGTCGAAGTTTGTCAGCTGGTATTTAAATGACAAACAAATAAAAAATATAGCCGCAAGTGTAGAGGAAGAAGTAGGCAAAAAACGAGGCAAGGACTGGGGGTATAATGAGCTAGTTCATGTAATGACGAAAGAAATAAGTAAAGAAAAGAAAACTGTTTGCTGGAAAGGAAAGAGAACGCCAAGAAGATGGTGGAACAAGGAAATCCAGAAAGCGATCGAAAAGCGACGTAAAGCGTCAAGGGAGCACAGACAGGCAAAAAGGGAGAAGCGGCCGCAAGTGGAAGTCACGGATTGATGGGAAATACATTTCGAGAAAAAATCTATTGTACAGAAATTGGTCGAGGCAAAAATTAAAGGTGAAAGCGAACGCTGGGTGACAGAAATTCATGACAAAAAGAAGGGCGTGCCTAGGATATTTTGGAACCACATAAAAGCGCTAGGCAAAAAGTCTGCCACATTGCAACAGCATATTGTTGATGAGAGAGGAAATCAATTGGAAGGGTACGAAGCGTTGGGTTACATCCAGAAGGTAACAGCCGGTTCGTTTAAAAAGATCGTCCAAGAGATCCCCCCAGTGGATAAAACCATGACGGTGAGCGAAACTAAGGAAGAGCTAGAACTTGAGAATTTCAACTGGAAAAAGGCCGAAGGAAAAATTCCAAAGCGCGCTGCTCTGGGTTTAGATGAGGTCCCCGTTAGCCTCATTAACGAATTAGGGCAAAATACTAAAGAAGCACTATTGAAAGCCGTAGAAAAATGCTTACAGAAGAGGCAAATACCGGACAGTTGGCGAAAAAGCAGAATGAACTTAATCTATAAAGGCAAGGGGGAGAAGAATAACATTCGCTCGTATCGACCGCTAACCATTACATCGGTACTATACAGGATGGCTATGCAAGCAGTAAAATTAAAAATAGAAGCATGGGCAGAACGTAACAATATTTTGGGAGAACTTCAGAATGGATTTCGAGTAGACAGGCGTTTAGACGATAACCTATTTGTTCTTACTCAGTGTATAGAAATATCTAAAATAGAAAGGAGGCCGTTGTATGTGGCTTTTCTAGACATCACTGGAGCGTATGACAATGTTAATCAGGAAATATTGTGGAAAATTTTGGAAGGAATGGGCATAGGCGACGATTGTGTACAGCTTTTGAGGGAAATATATCGAGAAAATACAGTTTCCATATAATGGGAAGGAATCAGTAGCAGAGAGAACGTTGATATTATCAAGGGGCTGAGACAGGGATGTCCTTTTTCGCCGCTGTTATTCATGCTGTACATGGTTAGAATGGAAAAAGCGCTAGGAGATAGCAACATTGGTTTTAATCTGTCACACAAACAGGGCGGCGTGATGATTGAGCAGATGCTTCCGGGTTTATTTTATGCTGATGATATTGTCTTATCCGCGGACAGTCGAGACGATATACAACGGCTGGTGAATATATGCGGGAAGGAAGGCGAGGCACTAGGACTAGGATTTAGTGTAACAAAATGCGGACTGATGGTATTCAATGATCCCAACGACCAGGCGGTATCCACACAGGGCCAAGAAATACCGAGAGTAAGCGAATACAAGTACCTTGGCGTATGGGTAAATGAGGGTGATATATACATGAAGGTACACAAAAAAGCCTTAGCAGCAAAAAGAAAGAGCAACGCAGCAGTAATGAAGCACAGAGCGTTATGGGGACACAATAGGTACGAGGTGCTTAGGGGTCTGTGGAAAGTGGTAATGGTACCGGGGCTTACATTTGGGAACTCAGTGGTGTGCATGAGGCCAGAGATACAATCAGGAATGGATGTGAATCAAAGAACTGTGGGACGCCTCGCGTTGGGTGCTCACGGGAAAACGACAAACGAGGCTGTAAAGGGCGATATGGGATGGGCGAGTTTTGAGGCAAGGGAAGCGCAGAGCAAAATAAGGTTTGAAGAAAGGCTAAGGAATATGAAAGAGAGTAGGTGGGCAGTGAAGGTGTTCCGATATTTACATAGAAAGAGCGTTGACATGCAGTGGAGAAAGAGAACTAGGAAGCTCACCAGTAAATATACGGCTCTAAGAGAACTGACAATAAAGAGCGTAAAGGGAAAAGTCAGAGAGGCGGAGAAGATTTACTGGGGGGCAGCGATGGAAAAAAAACCGACTCTGAATAAGTACCGAGAGGGCAAAAACGAAATAAAGAGAGAGGCATTTTATAATAATTCAAGAGGAAGCGCTTATTGTTTGAAGCGAGATCGGGTTGCCTTAGAACGCGTATTTATAAAGCCAAATTCAGTAAAGAAGAATAAAAATGCACATGCTGTGAGGAAGATAGGGAAACGACGAAGCATGTTCTGATTGAATGCGGAAATATCTACCCAGGTGTATGTTGGGGCACCACCCTACAGGAAGCCTTGGGTTTTAGGGCGAACAACGGGAAGCTGAACATAGCTGCGATTGAAATAAGTAAGAGACGGTTAAAATACTGGTGGCAGAAAACTTGAGAGAACGGACAAAAGTAATTATGGGGAATACATTCTTAATTATGGGGAATGAGTAATTATGGGGAATACATAATTACAAAAGTAATTATGGGGAATACATTCTTTCACGCAATAAATTGCGTGAAAGAATGTATTCAAGAACAAGGGCAAGAGTCCGGTTTCATAGATAGATGCGGAGTTTCCACAGGTACCTTTCTAGAAATTCTTTCCATGTACTTAACGTCAACGATAGTTGGATACAGAGAAGGCGTGTTTGTGCAAAAATCAGGAATTTGTATAGGTTCAAAGGTCGCCCCTATTCTAAGTGATCTGTACTTGAGCAAGTTTGACTGCCGTTTAAAAGAGGCGTTAGGGGACCGCATCATCAGGGTATTTCGGTATGCGGACGATTACCTGGTACTTTCTAGTAAGAATGATTTTGAATCAGTCGTCACCTATGTAAGCGATCAATTTAAACTTAATGGAGATGGTCTAAGGTTTACGAAAGAACTATCGGAGAGAAATGTAATGCAATTTTTAGATATCTCGTTGTCATTTGAGCAGAATCACGTGTGTTGGCAGTATTCCCCTAGAGCATCTAAGCCGTTGTTAAACTTTGACTCCAAGCATTCGAAAGTAGTAAAAAACGGAATAGCCTTGTCCTGTTTAAAGTCTGCCCTATCGAAGTCGTGCGTGCACCGTTTGACCATTAGCTTTAATGCGCAGGTCGAGCGCCTCTTAGATGCAGGTTACCCTAGACTAGCCATAGCCACAGTAGCTGAGCGTCTTAAGAAGTCGATTTCGACCGGAACGAAAGCTGTAGCAGAGAGTAACATTAACAAGAAAAACGTCGTGAGTATTCCGTATATCCACGCAGTTTCGCACAGGCTTAAGAAAGTGGGAAGTAAATATGAGGTTAATGTTGTGTTTACGGCTCCCAATAAGTTAGGAAGGGTTTGTGCTGCCGTGCATAGAAGAAATGAGCAGATGGAAGGTAAGAAGCGAACGGATATCTGTCCGGTTAAACACTTAGCCAAGAACAATTTCACTGACTGTCGCATGGGTGTGGTTTATAAGATTCCTTTTAGCTGCGGACGTTTTTATGTAGGGCAAACTGCGCGTTGTATTAATCAAACATTAATTGAACACAGAAGGTCGCTATCAGGTGGGACGCCGTCCAATCTATCCTTGCACTGCCAGGTCTGTAGCTGCATGCCCGAGTTAGACAAAACCGAGATCCTGTACAGGCATAAGAACGAAGATACGCGTTTATTGGTTGAGGCCTGGCATATCAGTATTAGTGGAAGTGCATGCGTGAGTCAGCCGTCGATTAGCTTAAACAGAGAGGAGATAGAATGCCTTAGGAGTTGTCTATCGCGTAGACCGGCACGTGTAACCGTTTGACAGGTGGCGCTACCATTCCGAGCATGCGCAGATAAGCTGTGTGTCTTCTTTCTTTTTCGCCTCTGTGCTGTGCTTCAGTTGTTAGTCGTCGTTCGTGGTGTTCACTGCTCTCCTTGTGTCCGTGTCCTGCACGCCTCTTCTTTTGATTATGGACCCCAAAGCGTTGACGTATAACTCATAGTTAAAAACGGCGGCACCAAAATTAACACAACCACCAACGGATGACGCAAGCACAAGCGCTTGGGCTTGTCATCCGTTGGTGGCTGTGATAATTTTGGTGGCGCCGTTTTTGACTATGAGTTCCACGTCAACACTTTGGGGTCTGCTGCTTCCTTCATATTCGGTGGTGCAATTCGGTGGTGCAATTTAAAAACTCCTTCATTCGCGCTTGCGTGGCCGCCATTATTCAGCGAGAAACCGTGTAGCGGGCCAATTTAAGGTGTGCCACATTAGTTCTTACGGTTAGAATGCAAGTAAAAATGTAAGCGTTACGCCGCTCCCATGCCGTAACGCCGAACGGCCGCAACAACGTCTACAGACGCCACCGCTGCCGCCGTGCCGTCCGCCTTTCCACCAGCGCCACCGACCGGGGAAACCGGACGTATGGCGCGCCCCCGACCATCGACCAATACGCGGGGAGGTCGAACACACCTGCCGTTGCTGGCAGCAAAGCAAATCGAACTCCATTGATTCGTCGTGTGAACTCCACCTCAACCTTCAAAGAACGTCTCCAACGGCTTCAACCTCGTCAAGCAATAAAGACATCCGGCCTTACCCTTAAGCTAGAAATGGGCCGCTACGCATGCGAGGGGCTCTTCTTTCTGGGTTATGGTAAAAAGTCGGAAGTGCGCCTCCATCTGCAGAAAAGAGCAACCATCACTTAATTTCCTCCAACCACGGAGAAGACGCAGCACGCACATTTCTTGGACTACGCGCGCTTATTACAGGAGCTTCGTCGAGAACATTCCACAGATCGCCGACCCATTTGCATACCTCACAAAGGCTGACGTCGAGTTGAAATGGGAAATGCCACAACTCGAAGCCTTTCAAAACAAGAGCGACGCCTACAAACGCCGCCAGTACTCGCGCACTTCGGCAAAGAAGCCGATACCGAAATCTGCAACGACGCATGTAGCGCAGAGCTCGGCGCCGTGCATGTGCAGAAAATAGATTGGCTGCAAGGGTTATCAGTTACGCTAGCCTGTCTCTCTCGAAGACAGGAAAATTATTCCACCACAGTAAATGAGCACATTGCCATCATCTGGGCTACCTCGAAATTTCGCCCCTACTGTACTGTAGGCCGTTTAGGGTCGTGGGCGACCACCACGCCTTGTGTTGGATAGCTAGCTAGCTGGAAATATCTATCAAAACGTCTTGAACCAGGAAGACTCGGGCTTCAAGAATTCGACATCACCGTCGTCTACAAGAGCGGACGAAAGTGCTGCGACGCCGACTAGTTGTCTCGCACAATCGTCGACCCGCTGCGACAGGGCGCCCAGGGCGATGACTCCTCCTTGGGACCCATAAGTGCCAACGACTTCGCCGAACTACAGCGACCTGATCCATCGCTCAAGGGCCTTGTGGACTGTCTGCAAAGCAAGACCGCCGTTGTGCCGAGGGTATTCAGGCGAGGACTGGGTTCGTTCCCTTGAAGAACTTCTTGCCGCTCGCAGCAGACCACCTCCTCGTGGTGCCTCAGCACAACTTCCGGAGATTCTGGAATACGACGACCGGACACCTCTGTTTCTCCCGCAGGCTGGCGACGATACAGGGAAAGCTCCACTGGCATAGCCTCACTACCGATGTTGCCCATTATGTAAAGACATGCCGAGACTGTCAGCGAAGCAAGACACCACCGACTACACCAGCCGGACGGCTACAGCCAATCGAACCACCTCTTTAAGAAAAGAAGAGCGGAAATTGGGACGTTTCACGTAGACATAAGCACACACCTCAAGCGCTCACTAGCCAGGCGGATGGGCGCCTGTGGTATGTGGTTCTTTCTATGTGTAACGCCCTAATTTGCGCTCTTGTTTTCGTAAAGGATGCGTTACGAACTAGCCCACTTACCCATTTTGCTACGAACCACATCGGCGACCGTTCCATCAAATTGGTATAACTTACAGGGGCCGTTGTCGGCGTCGACTTCCGGCAGCCAATGGACTGTCGTAGCTAACGACAACGCCACCGCTACGCCGAAACGAGGGCCGTGCCCAAAGGCACTGCCGCCGAGGTAGGCAAGTTCTTCGTTGGTACGGCCTTTAAGGTTGACCTAAGTAAAGCGATCTTGAGGTACAGACAGACAAGCCACTGCCGAACGACCGCCTATCACCCACAGATGAATGGCCTTGCCTATCGCGTAAATAAGATCATCGCCGACATCTTGGCCATATACTTCGGCGTCGAACAAGACCTGTGACGCCATACATCCGTATGTGAGCTTCGTATAGAACACCGCCGTTCAAGAAATGACAGTTGACATCATGCAAGCTTGTCTACGGGCGTAGTCCAGCAACTACATTTGATGCTGTGCTACTTGTCCTCACCAACGAAGATCTTGACGTTGCTAGCAACGCGCCGATGAAGCTCGACAGTTCGCCCGCCTGCGTATCAATAACCAGCAGAGGGTCGACAGCCCTCACTACAATCTTCGATGACGCCACGCACAATACCAAACCGGCGAATGTGTCTGCATCAGGACGCCGATACGACGACGCAGTCTTAGTGAGAAGCTCCTGCGGTGCTACTTCGGACGCTGCAAGGTACTCCGTCGTTATGGCTTAAAGTGGTCCTGAACCCCCACTCACGCGTGGTTTTGAAAGTAGCTGGGTGTGTATTGAAAGCCGCTGTGAACTCCACAGCCTAAAGAAGTCTTCAAAAATATTTGCTGGGAGCAAAGAGATCGTGACCAGAACGTTTCCCTCTCCCATTTTTCCTCAATTCTGCGGAAACTTATGCGCGGTATCGTCGCGACCACTGCTTTTTTTTCGGTCCACTAGGTACGCCTACGGAATGAATGTATCTGCCAAACGTGCCCCAATCGACAAGCAACCCACCACGATATATTCCGGCTCCATCCGCACAAAGGACCCGACCGATGCTGAAGAAACCGCCATCGCCCTTGCCGCAGTCGCCGGATTCGAAGCCATCCTAACTGACTGCAAAACTGCCATTACCCGTTTGGCTCGCTGCACGGTCTCCCCTACCACGCCACGTATCGTCTAACAACTGCCCCTAGTGACATGCAGTGCCTCAGGCGACATCGCCATTAGTGGCGACGACGAAGAACCTCCTTCCGTCGAACTGGTTTGCGTCCCAGCGAATGCAAAAAGCCCGGGTAACGAAGCCGCCCACCAGCAAGCTCCAGGACTCGTAAGCCGAGCGGTGGGTCAGAACCCGGACCATGACAGAAACGCAGACGAACCGCTCCTCACCTTTCACGACATCACGCAGCACTACAAACTAACAAGGCAAACCAAAACTCCTCCTCACCCGAAACTAAACAAAGCACAAGAAATCACTTGGCGACGACTTCAAGCACACTCATGCCCTTCCCCGCACATATATAGGCGCATCTACCAAGCCCTTTTCACATCAGCATGCACCCTGTGCAAGACACACGCTGATCTCTGGAGCACATCATCTGGGGATGCAGCAAGGACCCTCCACCACCAGACCTCCTAGGCGAGCCACCCTCAAGCGAAGCCTGGGAGAAACCTCTTGAACAAAGGCCTGGGCGCCCAGCTCCGGGCCATTAAACGCGCCGAAGAAGTGGCGGCCAGGCACTGCCTGAACGCCCTCTCCTCGTAGGAAACCGAGAGTTTTCTTAATGATGTGTACTACTGCTACTACTGCTTAAGCTTCGTTTCCGTTTATCCCATTTTTGGGCTCGGAGGCGTGCGCGCTTAGGTCGTCAGTGCACTGCTCTCTTCGATGCTGCGCATACGACGTCCGGTTAAGCTGGGCAACTAACAAAGCTAATGCACATTTTTCCGCCTAAATACAAAGTTAGTTAATAGCTCATTAGTAGTCGTAGACGGATTAATTATACTTTGTGGATCGCACTCGCGTCTTCCCATGAGTCGGAAGGAAGATATTCAGGACTCAAACCTCCAGGTCCTGCACGTCCTTGGATTAACACGGATTAAAACAGATTAAGATGGGTAAGGCGGATTAAGAAGCATTAAGGTCTATTCAGGCAGATTATAATTGACTAAGGCGTACAAGGTGGATGAACGCAGCTTACGAGTACCGATCTCTGGGCTGGAGATTTTCGTTTCATGAGAAGCCATAGTGCCGAAGGCACGAGGAGAAGCAAGAATGCAT
Source organism: Hyalomma asiaticum (assembly GCA_013339685.2). Taxonomy (NCBI): domain Eukaryota; kingdom Metazoa; phylum Arthropoda; class Arachnida; order Ixodida; family Ixodidae; genus Hyalomma; species Hyalomma asiaticum. The sequence continues at coordinate 10,669 of JABSTT010004311.1, read as the reverse complement.
GTCCTGTCGCCTTCCTTGTCCTCGTCTCTTCGGTGCTATATGGCTTGTTCTTATGAGGGTGGCAATGTGGGTTTGTTGGTAGAGTATCTTGAGTTTGACGGTAGCGCACGCAGAACACGGACAAAAGGAAGACACACTTGACACACCACAGCGCTGTGGTGTGTCAAGTGTGTCTTCCTTTTGTCCGTGTTCTGCGTGCGCTACCGTCAAACTCAAGATGCTCTTATGAAACGGATCTTAACGGAGATTACGATTGGTTAAGGCAGAATATGATGGAGTGAAGCACAGTAAGCTGGATTAGGAAGGCTTAAGGCAGACTGAGATGAATTAAGGAATAAGTTGGATTAAGCCAGATTATATATTAAGGCGGATTGGCATATTGATCAAAGTGCAATAATATTGGTCGACACAGTATAAGACTCATAAAGAAGAATTAGGGTGGACTAGGGCAAATAAAGCCGCGCATTAAGGTGGATTAAGACAGATTATTACAGATCAAGCCGGAAAGTGAAGATGGACTGAGGCATGTTAAAATAGATTAACGGGGATTACGGCGGACTAACAAGGAATAATGTAAATCAAAATTGATTAAGGTAGATTAATGTGGAATAAGTTGCATTCAGTTGCGGTAAGGCGGATGGATTACTTTGATTTAAAGTATGGATAAACCGTAATCCATACTACTTCAATTTTAAGAACGAAGTTGTTTCAGCTATTGCTGGGACCGTGGGAAACACACGTAAAAGTCTAGTATAACCACGCCAAACTAGTACAGCCAATTTAGGGCTGCTAAGACGAGATCAGTCAGGCCTAATTGTCTAAGTCGAGTCAACTAAGTCATGCCTAACAGGTCAAGCCTTATTAATATAAACTTAAGCTAACCACTATTGATAAGTGAAGACTTATTACACTAGTCCTAAATAAGTCAATACTGATTAGCCAAGCTCGTCCTAATTATTCTAGTCCTAAAAGGGTAAATGTTAATTAAGTGGCCCTTAAATCAGGCCTAATTAAGCCAACACTAAATAAAGCAATTGTAATTGTTGTAAGACTAATTCAGTTAAGCATAATTCAGCGTGAATAACTATAGCAAGTCGAATGATCCTACTTTACCTAGGACGAATAATGCCACACCCATTTAATCTAACAGTAACTAAACAAGCCTAATAAGACTAAATCATGCCTACTTGAGGTAATAATAATTAATCTAAGCTTATAGTAGCGAAATATGAACAAATTGAGAAGCTTAGGTAAGTTATAACTGTCAGACAAAACCAATTAAGCAAATACACCTACAGCCAAGCCTAATAAGTTAATAAAGCCATTTAAGAGCCATGGTGTAAGTTGCGTATGAGCCGATGTGCGATGCTGCCTGTGCTCGTTCCTACAGGTTTTCATTGTGTTCAGTCATGTACGACTTAACACAAGTATTGCCGTTTTTCTTAATCCACTTTAATTCGTGTTTAGCCGCCTTCATGCACTTTGGTCTGCTGTAATCCGACCTAGTACACCCTGTTATTCCTGATGGTTTAACGGCGCTAATCCGTTAAACCATCCAATGTGTCCTAATCCGCCTGAATTCCTCTTAACGAATCATTATTTATTTATTTATTTATTTATTTATTTATTTATGTATTTATTAATTAATTAATTAATTAATTAATTAATTAATTAATTAATTAATTAATTTATTTCATAATACTGTCAACCCTTTGTTGAGGGTTCTTACAGGGAGGGTACAAATAAATACAAACAAACCAAACACACAGGTATATCAAGTGACAACGAAATCTTCTAAATACATGTCCAACAATTTTTCGAATTGGCAAACATCGCTTGCATTTACCACAAAGCCTGGCAACGCATTCCAAAGCTCAATCACAGCTGGGAAAAAAGAATGACGAAACACATCACTGTGAGCAAAGTATGGTAGTACAACACAATTGTGATTAACACGATCGCTTCGTTTCCCTGGCAGTTTCAAGTACTCATCTTTATTAATTTTAGTTGTCCATGAAGTATGCTAAAAAAACTTTCAGCCGGTTCTTTTGCCGTCGTGCTTCTAGTGGTTCCAGTTCACAAGAATCTAACATCTTCGTGACGGAATCTAACCGGCGGTAATTGGTGCATATGAAGCGGGCGGCACGGCGTTGGACTTTTTCTAATTTTGTTTTCAGGCTGTCCTGATGAGGGCTCCACACGACCGAGGCATACTCTAGTAGTGGTCTGATGAAAGTTTTGCAAGCCACCAGTTTTATATCTCGCGTAGCTTGATGTAATTTTTGCCTTAAGAAACCTAGTCTCTGGTTCGCTTTCGAGCACACATTTTCTATGTGCGTATGCCATGCCAAATTTTGTGTAAGAGTGACTCCTAAATATTTAAATTGGTTAGCCTGTACTAATAAATTACCGTCGATGCAATAGTGATAAGGCATAACGTTTGTTTTTTTAGTCATATGTGTGTATGTTGGTATGTGATATGTCATATGTGTGTATGTTGTGTATTTGAAACAAAAAGGTTGCGCCAAGAAAGACAATCACAAGGTAGGGTACAGGGACAAGCGAAAACTCACACTGCTTTATTCTTGATCAGAGCCACTGAATAAATAGGAAAGTCACATCAAGACCACGTGTGCACGCGCCAAGAAAGAGCACCAGAATTACACATGCGCGGCCAGAAAGCCCCTCTCTCCAGCATACAGACTTACAGAAGTATCGCTGACACAGTCGGTTCCTTTCTGCCATATAAGAAACGCTTCAAGTACCAAACGTGCATTCAAATTTGCACTTCTACCTTTAATCTTAATCTCACTGAATCGAGGATCACACATGCATGTATTGCAGTGCTCAGCTAAATTAGTTTCTTTCTTTTCTCTTTATATCTTGCCGATGTTCCCTCGCTCTATCATTGATGCAGCGTCCCGTTTGGCCTATGTAGACCTTTCCGCAGCTAAGTGGAATTTCGTATACCACTCCGACTGCGCATTTGCCGGACGGCCTTTCATGCTTTTTTTCGCAGGGTGCTGTTTCCTTCCCACTAATGCGGGAACAAAGAACAGACAGCTTTCTTGTGGCCGAAAAAACCATCAGAACCCCATACTTCCCTGCGACTTTCTTGAGGGAGTGCGACACTCGGTGCACATAAGGCATAACCTCGGGCCGCGTCAAACGCTGCGCACTGTCGGCTACTGCTGCTTTCGTTGCGCCATTAAGCTTTTGCAACAGGGACTCAGCAACTGCACCAACAACAGAGCGAGGATACCCAGCCTCCGCAAGTCTGCCAATCTGCGCAAAAAAGCTGTCATGCATCTTGTGATCACACGACTTCTTGAGAGAAGATGCAAGGCACATCGTCGCAATAGCACGTTTCACCACTTTTGACTGGGCGGATTGGAACGGAAGCAAACCTTTCTTTTCTCTGGGCTGGTACTGCCAGCACACATGTCCCGCAGAGAACGTCAAATTAATATCTAAAAACTGCAGCTGATTGTCAGCAGTGGTCTCATGCGTAAAGGGTAATCCTCTACCATGCTCATTAAAAACATTTAAGATGTCATCTAGCGGAAGCTCGTGCGTCAAGTTAGAGTTAGGTTTTAAAAGAATCAAAAAGTCGTCCACATATTTAAAAGCTCTAAGAATCAGTCTTATCAAAAATCTGGTCAAGTTCGCTGTCAATAAAAGCCAAGAAAATATTACACAGAACAGGCGCGACCGTCGAACCAATGCATATGCCCTTCTTTTGCAAATACAAGTCATTACCGTAAGAAATGAACGTGGACTGCAGATAAAATTCTAGCAACGCCATAAAATTATCCACACTAATCAAAGCTTTGTTGACAAAATCAATTTCCCCGTTCATCTCAATACAGGCTCTGACCGCCTTGAACAACTCTTTGTGGGGGACAGAATAAAACAAATCCTCAACGTCAACCGAAAATCCGGTGCTAATACCACTATTAACTTTCAGAAAGCTAATCACCTCATAGAAATTTTTGACAATGAAAGGATCGTGTAAAGCTAGTCCTTTCAAGTGGCAGAAAAGAAACTTGCTGACCTGCAGCTGCCAAGTTCCCGCTTCACTAACAATGGTGCGAAGGGGCGTGTCAACCTTGTGCGTCTTGGCTGTAAAAAACACATTGAGGGACGTCCCCTTGGCCTTTTTTATACGCTTAGCCAAGTCCAATAAGTTCATTTGCGCGCACAGATCTCCTGCTTGGCGCTTGACTTTCGGCAAACGCACCTTGGCAACACGAAAGTTCTTGTCAAGTGCCCGGGTAGCCTTTTCTTTGAAAAGCTGAGTGGAAAGCACTGCGAAGCCGCCCTCCTTGTCAGCCTGCAATAAACATAGGTCATTCTGCTTGAAGTACTGCTGTACATGCCGGAGGGTGTCTGTCGAGACGCCGCCCGAATTATTAGAGAGCTTCTTAGACAAACAGTCAACGCCTTCAAGAAGGCACCTTTCCTCGTTCTCCCTTCCGGCTTTTGCAGCAATCTGGCGATTCAACGCCAAATATTCGTGGGGCGGGACAGTCAGCGGGTACGAAAACTTTGGACCCTTCTCCAACACCGTGGCCACTCTGTCGCTGACCGTAGCGTCACCAAGGAGAAACAGGCTTCCACTTTTTTTCTTCGTCTTACTCTTCCCGCAAGACATCAACTTCAATGCAGCGTTGAGAGTTCTCGACCACGAAAACTCTGTCATTTGCGTTACAATTCGGCATATGGCCTGGAGCTGCCTGTCTGCCACCCATTTGGGGCTTTCAGCATAGCATAACACCCTAAGCCAGTCCTGATACAGCCTTATTTGGCGCCACAACTCAGATTTGATGACCTTAAAAACACGCCTTGAATGACCAGGTGAAGGTGCGGCACATCCAAAAAGGCCTTGAACTTCTGGTGGCACAAGGCCTTGTCGAAGGCAGAAGGTAATCAGCCTGGCTCGGCACGTAGAATGGATGATGAGGGATACCAAGTAATCCTTCTTGGAAGCAAACGATGCACATGTAGACAGAAAAGAAGGGCCAGATGTAGAAGAAATATACTGTAGAAAAACACGTTCTTGGCCTAGTGTGTATGACATATTTGAAACAGTGTATGGTGTCATAATCTAACCTAATCACCCTTAATCAGGATAATCTTTCCTAAACGACCCTAACCTTCCATAATTCATATTATTCCTGTTTAAGCTGCTGTAATCTTTCCCACATCCACAACTAAGGTACTTAAAGTGTCATTATCCGCCTTAATATGTCTTAGTGTATCTCGACCCTGCCTATTCCACCGTAATGTGACATGACCTTATACAATCAGCCCTAATTGTGCTTAATCCATCTAACGCTAGACTAACCAGCCTTAGTTGACCCTAGTGAACTTTGTCTACCCTAATCTGCCTTAATCAGACATAATGCAAATCCACCCTACTCCGTCTCCTACCACCATGGTACTGTAGCGTGAAATACAAAGAATGTTGCTATAACGGCATGGAAAAACGAACTGATTTATTCTAACCCTGGCACAGACTTCGTCGTCATCACTGCGTCGGCAGGCCAGCATGCGACCGGGCCCCTTCGCTAAAGACCTAGTCTTGATCAGACCAATATACCTGCTTTTTCTTTGCTACAGTGGGCTCTGGGTGGGGGGAGGGGGTTTAAGGATGGAAAGTGGAAATAGGAATGATGGCACAGACCACGGAGGTCTGCACAAAAGCCGGCTCAAGCCGGCTTTTGTGCACCCACGCGAATGGTGAAGTACTTGGCATGTCGCTTAGTCGCCAAGTGTGGACCAGTGTATGGTGGCTGTAGCGATGTTCCAACTGTGACTGCACGAAGAAACACGTGAGTGACGGTTTGTAATTCCTTGCATAGGAATGGCTTGTGCGTTGACGTATGCCGCCGCGCTACTGGACGAATTGCCTTGAAAACGTAATGCAAGCGTTCCAGGTAAGATGGGGTGGCTTCTTTTCGTGGAAAAACTGCTGGCCGATGAACTTGGCTGGCAGCCGTAATGAAGTGCCGTAAACTAAATGGGCTCTATCACATTCAACGTCTTTAAAAGCAGTTCGTATACCGAAGAGTACTAGAGGCGAAACGCCAGCCTAGTGTTTCATGTCACCATTAAAGTTCCTAATCGTCTTTCCATTTTTAAGTAGCGACAACTACCTCCTCTCCCAGCACCCTCTCGCTCAAAGCCCGCGTCGGCAGCCATGTTCTTCCTAAACACGTGGAGCGGAGCACGCGCGCGCATATAGCGTACGGCCGTCAACACACGCGTTCCTGTCAAATATTATAGTGGACGTGCCATATGTAAGGAAACACCTATACTGGAACGCGTAGCTTTCTTTGACGTTCTCTCGCTGCAGCATTCAAGTAACAGCTTTAGGAAGAGCATGGCTGCCAAGAGCAACGCCGACCAATCAGACGCGCCAGCGGCACATCAAAGTTTATCACTACATTAAACGGAAAAAAGATCTAGGTACTTTAGTCACCATGAGCCATCAGCGCTGCCTTCAAGTGTCCGTAAAAACGCCCGACGAGGCCATTTGCTTGAGGAGGGTATGCTGTTATTCGCTGATAGCGCATTCCTAGTAACCGCGAGAGATGGTAGAATGATGCAGACTCAAATGATGTGCCTCGATCGGTAACCACTTCTGGAACTCCAAATCGTAACACCCAGGTGTTAAAGAAGCGTTAGCGATGCATTCAGCGATGCAATTGCTGATTGGTACTGCTTCTGGCCACCTGGTGAACCTATCAGCGATCGTGAGGAGGTAACGATAGCCTTGAAAAGTTGGAAGGGGTCTTTGAGGAAACGGTCGGCGGGAAGCAGAAATTTTTGAAGAGGACTTCTGGAACGCCGTTATATTTTACTCCGCTGGCAAGGCAAACATGTCCTGCCCAATTTCTCGGATCAACGTTCATTCCAGGCCACACGTAGCATTCAGTGACGTGTTTCTGTGAAGCTCTGACACCAGGATGGGCAAAAGAATGAATATGTCCGCGTATTCTTCGCCTGAGTGCGAGTGGTACAAAAGGTCTCGGAGAACCGCTCGACATGCGGTTAGAATAGTTCCAGGTAGCGAAAAGTTCGCCAACTGCCAATTCGTCGACGTACGTACACGCTGCAGTTATTCATCGTCAAACTCTGCTGACGACCGCTTTTCGCCCCTCACTTGTGCAGACTTTATTCTTTCTACTCGGCTCAGTGCATTTTCTGGAATATTCCTTTACCCCTTGACGTGCTCAATATTTACTGAAAGCTCAGCAAGCTATCTATTCTCGCTGGGCTAGTAATTCATTCCTCCAGAGTTTAGTGGCTTAGTGACTTTTTGGTTCAGCGGCTTCAGGCTAGAGGCTTATATTCGCTGTTCAATGCGACACGACGGTCCTCTGGAAAATAGCGAAAGTGTTGAGCGAGTTGGTAAGGACTCACAACGCACAAGCGTGCAAAGCACGGACACAAAGGAAAAACAGTGGACAACACGAACGCCGACTATCAACGGAAGCAGAGCACTGACTCGTAAAAGAAACAAGACACACAACCTATCTGTGCTTGCTCAGGAAATGTGGCGCCGCCTATCAAACGGGTACACGTGCCGGTCTACGCCAGAGTCAACTCTTCTACCTCTATGTTTAGGCTAATCGATGGCCGCACATTCGCGAAGCGCGCTTCCACTATTATTGATATGCCAGACCTCGACCATTAACCACGTTTATTCATTCTTATGCCTGTACAAAATCCGCGTTCGTCTAATTTGGGCATGCAATTACCCAATGGGGGCCGGGTTGCGAGACGAGCTACTGTTAGCTAATCATACACCCGCTTTAAGGGCGGACCCTGCTCTTTCAAGTATTTTTCAAAAGTTCTTACAGTCCCGGAAGTGCAACTATACACTACACGGCGCTCCATCGGATAGCTACCTTCCATGTTCAATTAGTCTCTGCTGAACGCCCTGTCTGTCCTACGTAAAAATGTCCGCAGCTGAATGGAATCTTATAAACTACACCCGTGCGACAGTCGGTAAACTTATTGTTGGGCTGTGTGCTTAAACTGGCAAATATCTGTTCACTTTCTTCCTTGCACCTGCTCATTTTTCCTACGCACCGCAGCACAAACCCGACCTTATTGGGAGGACATGTGCAGCGGTCCACATATACTTCCCACTTCCTTAAGCCTGTGAGAAACGGAATGAATATACGAAATACTTAGGATTCTTTTCTTGTTATTACTGCTGTCTGCTACGGCGAGCGTTCCGGTCGGAATCGACTTCCTTATGAGTTCAGCTGCAGCGGCTATAGCTAGGGTAACCTGCTTCGAATAGGCGCTTGACCTCGGTATTAGAGCTTGCGTTTAACTGATGCACACATGATTTTGTTGGAGATTATTTCAGACACCACATGGCCATTCCGTTTTTTACTGTGGAATGCTTCGATTGGAAGTTTAAAAACGGCTTAGAAGCTCTAGGGAGTACTGCGTACACACGTGATCTTGTTGAAATGTCAGAGATATCTAGGAATTCTACTACGTTAGTTCGTTCGTAAACCTTAAACCATCTACATTCACTTTAATATTATTCCCATACATAGGTGACGACGAATTCAAAATCATCCTTAACACAAAATATCAAGTAATGATCTGCGTAACGAAATACCATAATGACGTGTTCACCTAAGGCCTCCTTTAACCGGCTGTGTAACTTGCTCAAGTAAAGATCACTAAGAACAGGGGCAACCTTTTAATCTATACATGCCCCCGATTTCTGCAGAAACACGCCTTCTCTTTACCCAACCAACGTTGACTTTGAGCACGTGGAAAAGGACCCGTGGAGACTCCACATATATCTATAAAAACCGAGTCTTGCCCTTGCTCTTCAATACACCCTTTCACGCACTTTAGCAAACCATCATGCGACACCAAGTAACACAGGTCTTCAACATCCATACTAAACGCAGTGCAGTCACCAGGGTTATTCTCCGTTAAAAACTGGACTAGAGCCTGAGAATTGCGCACGAAAAGGGGGTCAGAAAAACTTGGCGATGTTAAGCACTTATCTAAGTAGCTAACTACACAAACTTGACAAGTCCCTATCTCTAAAACAGTGGACCGAAATGGAATTTCTCGCTTGTGGCTTTTTATCGAGAAAAATAGTTATAAGGTGAGTGATTCTGCCTTTTTGACATTTGAAGTTATCCTATCAAGATTATGTTTTCAACAAGACGTCGACGGCCCATTGCTTAACTACATAAGGCTCCAAATTTACATGCCGGTAATTTTGTTCAATAGCTGGTAACGATTTTTGCGAAAGCGTGCTATCCCGCGTGAATACAAAAGAACCTTACTTAACGGATAAAAGTAGTCTAAGCATTTTATCCAAACAATAATTAACTAGTGGTCAGATAGGGACTGAAGCCTCAACGTGATCGTGTGAATGTTTCATGCTAGCTATGTAGTCGAAATACAGCGCGACCGTTCTTCTTCCGGGACAACCCTAGTTATGGAGCGCGGCTCACGGATATGAGCGAGCTTTTCCTGTGCTCACTTTCAATCCACTGAGATAGCACTCTGCAACTGCTGTCAAAACTTGCGAGGGAAATCCAGCGTTACCAAGACGGTCAGCACGCTTATTAAAACTGTTCATGAATCTTGTGAAAGCAAGGCTTTCTCAGAGCATGCGCAAAGCACGCCTTAGCATAAACCGTTTTACAACGTTTGAATGAGCAGATCCAAAGGGAAGTAAACGCTCGCTTGCTCAGGGAAGTGACGGGCCTGCTGGGCGTACGCCACATTCACACTACTATGTATCGACAGAGGGAATGGTTGAACTCCTTCACCGTCAACGTAACGATACGGCCCGCTAGGCTCGCTCATCTTGGGCTAAAGTTTTTCTTGTCCTGGTTGGCGCGCGTTCCTCCATCAAGGAAGACCTCGGCTGCACAGTGGCAGATATGGCCTATTTTGCAACGTTGAACTTGCCAGGCGAATTTTTTCCATCAGCTACTGATATCGCGCCAGCTCCACACTGCTATGTCTAGCAGTTACGCTTCTTTTCACGCTTGCGTCCTACTCCTAGTACCGTCGCAACATCGAGATGTCCGCTCGTCAGCGAAAACACGCACAAAGCAAGCTACGTTTCCATGCGTCGCGAAGGCACCCGACCATCCCTTACGCCTCCCCATGGCGGCCCGTTCAAGAATACAGAAAAAAAAACTGTCACGATCGACCTGAATGGACGTAAAGAAGTTGTCGCGATGGACATAGTTAAACCCACAATGTTTCTCACAATTAACGAGAAGCAAATGTGGCGCCACCATGTGTGTAAGTTTCTTAAGGGGCGAGGTGATGCCATGGCAATTATGGTATATGTATAGTGCCTAGAGCTATAGTATATGTGTCTGCGAGGCTTGTATTGGCTGACGTCGAGCGCAGCTTTGACTCATACGTGCATATGGCTACATAAATATAGCTTCGCTAAAACAAAACCGTCGTAAACGGATCTCAGTCACACATACATCTTACAATAAAATATTACTCACCTGCCGGGTGTAATCAAATGGCGAAAATAGACGACAGACAGACGCGGAATGAGCGTCGACATTGTTGCCTGTCATCCAACGTTAGAGGTTTGTCGTCCATATTTAGTTTTTCTTAAGCAGTTTAGAAATTCCTTGTTATC
>JABSTT010004310.1:0-23139 GCA_013339685.2 Hyalomma asiaticum | reverse complement strand
CCCACGCTGACATCTTCATTGTGATCAAGGGACCCGTACGGGCCCCGAAACTTCAATGCCTTGTTGTTTTTATTTTAACCTTGGCTAGCCGCATGCCCACGCTGGCATCTTCATTGTGGTCAAGGGACCCGTACGGGCCCCGAAACTTCAATGCCTTGTTGTTTTTATTTTAACCTTGGCTAGCCGCATGCCCACGCTGACATCTTCATTGTGATCAAGGGACCCGTACGGGCCCCGAAACGTCAATGCCTTTTTTGTTGTTATTTTAACCTTGGCGAGTGTATGTTTATTGCACAAGCTAGAGCCGCGTCAATCGAAGAGGCCGAAGAAAGGGACGTAGCGCTGGCCATCACGAACCCAACTACCCACACTGTCCTTACCCACACTGCCTTAGGGACAGTGTGGGTATTTTGGTTTTATTCTCAGCTTCATAATGGAGGTGTCGGATTCAACACCAAAATCAGTCTTCTATGGGTCCCCACTCACTCGGGAAACCTCGGAAACGAGGAAGCGCACAAAGTGGCCCTAGGGATAATAAACTGGGTAGCGCTCTCCGTGGCACCGGATGCCCCTATGGGAGATGTAGTGACCTCCTACAAAGATATCGCTAACCTATATAAAGAGGACAGGAGTATACCCTGCAACACATCGCAGCCTCACGAGAGCGCAGGCCACGACCCTCTGCCGTATTCAAACACTTTACCACTCCGCATCGCTTACCGATATTCACACGCGGAGAGGTTGAACCATTATGCCGAAATTGCGACCAAAACGCCACAGTTAACCAAAGTCACATCCTATGGGGTTGCGAGGGCCTTCTCCCACGCGGCGAACTTTTGCAACCTCCTTCAGAGACGATATGGGAGACCGCGAATACGCAAATGCTTGGGCGAAATTCTTCGGCAAAAGATGTCGCTGCAGAAAAGCGGCCGTCTGCTCCACACACAGCTTTGAGTCTTCTTTAAATAAAGTTTTTTCCTCCTTCTCAGCCGAGGAACGTCGAGAAAGCGAGATATCGGTCTTCTTATAAGGAAGGCATTGTGAAAAGTAAGACATCGAAGATAAGAATAACTTGCAACTTTTACGCGATTAAGCACTTATCGGCAGAGGTTAAGACGCTTGATGCTCGGGTGGTGACGTGTAATGAGAACCATGCCTTAGCTTTTGAGCCAATAGCGTTGCCAGGCTCAGTGCTACTACCTTATTCATGCGACTCTGTGGGGCTTGGCGCTAAATAGCGCAGCGGGCTAGCTGTACGAAAGTTCAATCACAATGCCTCAAATGGATAGGGAATAGACTAGTGCGCACTTGCTACAATTACAAGTTGATGTATAAGTATGCTTGACGAGCTTATATTTATAATAACATTTTGAAACATGCACTTAACATAGTCCAGAATTCGACGAAAGCTCGTCTGGTCAGGTAGCATGTTGTGTAAGTGAAATTTACGGTCACTGACGAAGTCAGAAAAGGTGTTTTCTATCTATCTATCTATCTATCTATCTATCTATCTATCTATCTATCTATCTATCTATCTATCTATCTATCTATCTATCTATCTATCCATCTATCTATCTATCTATCTATCTATCTATGAACTTAACGAATGAGAAGTGCCATACCTTTGGAGAGACCGCTTTGCATTTTTTCGCATCAAATTTCTCTTTAACGCTGCATGGTGTTGGCGAGTATGTAAACACAATTCTGTGCTTCGATCCCTGAAACATGGAGTAAAATGAACGAACAGTGGAATTGACAGATGATCTTGCGGGCACAAAGCAACATATAGAATTTCCTGCTGTTTTCTCCCGGGAAATACGTTAAATTTTAATATTACATCTCGGAGTATGCTATTGTTAGGTAAACATATGTAAATTATGCAATGCTATTTGGCACTTTGGAGATAATGCTGGTATGACGGTCACGTTAATATGAGCTACGTGCAATTGAATATTAACCTTTATACAGATTGTGTCAGTCAAGGACCAGCGAAAATATACATGCCAAATGGAATGAGGCAGGACATATCTAAGCAGTAGTCTTGAAATAGTGACAAATGAGAACATCAAACGATCTTTATGGCGTTACGAAATCGATCTTGCCGTCAAGTCGCCTTAGCAAGCAATGAAGAACAGAATTACTGTTTTCTTTTTTTCGAGTTTGCTGCTACAGTATAATGCCATGCAGCGAGTTCTGTTCAAGACACGAGGCATAAGTCGAACATTCCTTCAATAGAAATCGAGAGCCACGGCGGAAACTACAGACAAGGAAACGCGGAAATGATGTCCAGAAAGGTTGAGATCGGGGCAGGTAGAAAACTACTGCAGGATAAATTGCAAATACGAACTAAAACACTGCGTATCGTCGCGCCCACACAGGTACAATGGCAAGAAGCACCCAAAAGTCTGCACATGGGCAAAGCTTGCATCAATATCTCTTAGCAGAAAAATATCAGCCATTCCTTTATGCAAGCTAAGGTCCAAAGCTTGTAATGTCGTCGGGATATTTATTCGTTTTGGGTGCTTATTGTTTAGTTATAGCGCAAATGGCATTAAACGCTCAAACACATTATTCTGGGAGTACGTAAGGTGCTGTTGTAAATGAGGAAGAGTGGGAGGAGGGGAACAGTGAACGACAGAGAAGTTAGCCAGTGCTGAGACTGCCTCGTCATTACGTGCAGGGTAAACGGGTTAAAGGAAAGAACCATAATATAAATTATAGAACGCAAAGAAGAAAAAAAGGAAGTCACACAGTAGAAGTGCCACACTGGTTAAAGTCAGTCTTAGATGAACGAACGCATCGTGTTTGCTGTATATATGTATTGTGAATTTTCGAGTTGTTTTGAAAGTTAGCGCATGCTTATTGTTTCCATTGTTTGTCCTAGTCTGCGTAAGCTCTTTTCAATGCCAATCTATCGCGCAAAAATGGGCTGAGCCTCAGGACTTCTGTCAAGTTAGTCGTGTACCCCAATATATCATATGCGCTCAGGTACCGCATATAAGAAATACCGGTAGACTCTCCCTGCTGGCTAATACTGTAGAGTGTGTTCGCTCTGAAGCTCGATGTGGCAAGCCATCACCCTAGCCCTCCATGGATGGTGTTGACTTCTGCTGGCAAATCCAGGCCGCGGCGGCCCCATCGCGATGGGGGCGAAATGGACAACATACCTGAGTACCTAGGTTAAGGTGCGCGCTAAAGAACTCCAGGTGGCCAAAGTTACCCCGGAGCCTTCCATGACAGGGCGTGCTTCATAAATGTACCTCGTGGTTTGGGCACATGCAACCCAATCAATGTTAATATTAGAAACACCGGCAGTTATTCGCTCTCTTGTCGAGTGCTGTGTCATAAAGGACTAATGCTATCTATCATGCCACACGGTTTGCACCCTATTCCTATGTCTAACCAAGTGAACACTGCCAAAGGGACCAAATTCAACTGTTATTTACCATTTGATATTGATTAGTGTATTGATATTTTGTTGTTGTCTGGGGTGTAACGTATAAAAACCACGATATGATTGTCATAGCGAGGTAGTGGAGGGTTCCGAAACTTTCGACCACCTGTACTTCTTTAACGTGCACTGACGACTCACTCTACACGGGCCCAACATTTCGCCTCCATCGACATGCAGCAGCCGCGGCCGGGATACATTTAATAGTGTACATGCACGACACTATTTCACGTTATTGAATGACCTTAACAATGTACGGCGTAATCATCAGACAGGGTATGATTAATCTTGAAAACAAAGGTTCTCTTATGCCTCTCCTATGCTCGCATTGCTGCATATTAACCTTCTTCTGCAAATAAGACGCTATTTTGAAACACGGACCTTCTTGTGGACGCTGATCACTTCAACCATCACCTGGTAGAAATCTATATGATCCTTGAAGCTTGTTGCAGCCTTGGCAGCCAATTTTTCAAACAAGGGATTTCCCTTGAGCGGCAGATCTTTCCAGCCATTTTCCTCCAGGAGTGCTGCTTCCGATTTTCCCGCGGCCATCGCATCGTTTGTCACTGATAGTGCAAGCAGCGAGATGAGGAAGAACATCGTGTCGGGGTTCTGTAAAATAGCCCATAAATATGCCGAAAACATCGAATAGAAAAAATCGTGATTTCTGGCCCTAGAACTTCCTAGCAATCATTTCTGAACACAGTGTGCTGACAGAAACGCTACGTATTTTAGGACAAAAATTTCTCACCAGCAAATTGATGATCGAATGATGTATATCTTCTGCTCAGACTGCGAAGCGTACCACGGACGTGGCTTTGCTGCTGTCAAATATGAAGGGCGCGTAATTGAGTTTCGCTCTTGTAACCGTCAACCCAAAACAGCTGTAATAATAAAACATTTACAACAGGCAAAATATATCTTCGGTTTTAAGCGCGAGCGCCTCTCCTAGCACTCTTTGAACATAAAAGCACAAGAGCGAAAAGCCATTAAAACTGCGGCGAGCAGCGCTATCGCTGGGGAACCACAATAGTTTCTATAAGTATATAACTATTCATTAATTTATATCGTAAAGAGGGAACGCCGTCACAGAGCGGAGGGGAGCTTCGCGAAGGAACAATGCGTTGGATATATGGAGATGATGTTGCGTTTTTAGTACTTTATTTTTTGCACCACTGCCTGCAGCTGCAGAGTCCTTGAGTTAAGGAAACTCTGACGACAGACGTTTCGAATAAAACGTTCGGGCCCGTCACCGCGCCATACCTTAAACCCGGAGCACACACAGACAGCATAAACACTTTTGCTGTGAAAACACTTAGGCCCTTATTCAGAAACCTACGTTATCCTTATCTCTACTTTTCCTTATCGCCCCTGGGACATCAAGGCGCGTCAAGGCGACTTAAATGGTAATAAGTGCGAAAGACTACCACAAGGCTTCTTTGTAGACAATGGACTAATTTGTTCATGAAGCATGATAAGGGAACAGGGAAGATAAGGAAAACAAGTGACAAGCATAAGGCAGGTTTAGGAACACGTGCCTCGGATTTTGTAGCCAAACGCAAATGCCACAAATGCTTAAAACTACGAAAGGAAAATCGAACAAAGGCCGACAAAGCCTAACGAATCCAACAAAGAAAGAAAGCAAGGAAGGCATAGAAGAAAGTAATTGGAATTTTTTGTTCTACTTCAGTAATTATGATATAACTGCGACGGAGTGGAAGGAAAATGCAATAAGAAGTGAAGAGAATTAATGTAGATGTATACAGCACTGGGCGCGTTATCTGAAGGTCGTACATTCGATCCATACGGACGGCCCGTGTGTTTTTTAGTCCCTTTCAGTTCCCTTTCCTTTATGTCCTAATTACTAAACGATCTAAAGGTCATCCTTCTTTTCCGCATTCTTAGATTCGCCACATATACGTATAGAAATACCTAGAATAATGGTCTGCCTGAGAGCAAGCTCGTGTGCTGATATGTTGACGATGTATGGCCTGCCTCATCCTTCACAATGTTGGTCGTTTGTTATTCACGTTTATACTCTTGCAGATACCACAAAAATATGTTGCGGGCAAGAAGTGGCACAGCCTTTTATCGCGCAGGCACCTGACGGCATTATGTTTCCTGCATGACACCTTCGGATGCAGCACTTCCATTGGAAATGTTCGAAGAGTTCTAATGGTGCTCTGATTTTGTACAGGTAAAGAGACACTAACACAAGGCAGCACAAATTGTTCTGGGCGGCACATAATTGATCAGCCAGCCTTCGAAATTGGTGTTAAAACGGGCATCAGCGTACCTTGGCTGCTCATTGGGATGAAGCTTGGCATGCTACCACGTGTCTTGCTTATCGCCCTTTATTCGTTTTGCTGGTTTTAGCGCCAGAGTGTGTATTTTCTTTCCATTGAGAGCCCTGCCACGGTGGTCTAGCGGCTATGGCACTCGGCAGTCAGTCACTTGAATGCTGCTGATACAGAATGCCGGAGAAACAAGTTCTGCTTTGAAGTAAGCCTTTCTGGAGAGAAACGCGTATGTTGACGGTCGGACGGCGCATGCGCTCGCATATTCTTCATAAAAGTTTAGGAAGAACATGACAGCCGACGCGGGCTGCCTGCTAACGGAGGCCAGGCGTGGAGGTAGTGGTCAGTATCTACAAAAAAGAGAGAGAGAGAGAGAGAGAGAGAGAGGGGCTGGAGCTCTAGGTGTTGTAGTTTGTTGACTCAAGCGAACTCCTACGAATTATAGAGCATTTAACAAGCTCTGTCCTGGCATTACTAGCAAGAAAACTGCGCCCATTCCTTTGCTTCGAGGTTTAAAAAAAAGCATTTGTGCACTGTAATTAACTCCGTCATACACTGCAAACAAGTCGCCCGACCTTCAACGCTCCTTCTCTGCTTTCTGTTAAGTATCTATGCCGATACCGAGGCAGCAGTACTAAAAGGTCCTGTGCTTTTAATGCACCACATGCGACCTTTGTTGTGCGGAATATTTGAAGAAGTCGCTGAAAACCTGAAATAGAATTATGCTCAGTAGGCCGACACTTAACCAAATAAGCAAGTTCCAGGAATGATGACATGCTTGCCTGCTGCCAGTTCACGGTATCGACCTGGATACCTTTTGCGCGCGTTCATCGAGAAGTGGCTTCCAGGAACACACATATGCGATCGCCCAAAGGCTGCGTCCATAAACGTAAAGCCAGTCACGAAAGAAAATAACACATCCTTTTAACACATAACGCCTACACGGTCTGCTGGCACCATTGAATTGCTTGTCTCCATTTTCGATTCCTCAACGACACGCTCTCTTTATGTCAATGTTTGCCTGAGCAGGTCACGATGCCCTTAGTTACAAGCCCCTCCTGGCCTACACTTTCATGCAATCTAAATAAAATTCACTAGCTCCTGTTATCGGCCGTGTATAGCTCAACGCGAGCAGGCGCCGAATTCTTCGCAAGCTCCCTTCAGACTCGTCTGTGGGGTAACCGAATAAAACGCCATGTATATGAAAAGGGCCCGTCCTCCGCTGCTTTAAGAACCTGGCCGCATTGGCAGAGGGTCTTTGCCGTTCCTAACCAGCGGATGCCCTTTTGCAAAAGCATTACGGAATAGCTGCCCTACATAGCACATCTTGGTGAGCGCGCAGTCGCGAGACTTTCTGCAGAGGTAACGGTGCCTTATACCTAACTCTATGCCCCCAGTATATAGCAACTTTGTTATTTCAATGACATAGCTCGCTTTTGCTCTACATTAACGTGGCAAGACACCTACGATTAACCAATAGGTAATGCCGACTGGTTGTGCGCTCTGAAGATAGCGCGAGTATTTCACACATTGCGAACAGAGGTAACATATGCTAACGAAATTGCATGAATAGAAACGGTCATGAGAAGCTATTAATTGCATTACTCAGTTTCAGTTCTGCAGTTTGATGCCGTATACCACTATTGCTCGATGTTGGCTGGTATTGCTTTGTGCTGGCCGCAATACGTTTATGGCTGGGTGAATAATGCGAGCGTTAAAAGCGTTACCCGTATTTGTAAGAGCTCGTACTTGTTCGCTTTCAAAAAGGTGATGACTTCGCGCATCTAAGCACCACAAGGTAATCTGGTCTTGAGTGGGTGTTTTTCTTCTTTTTCAGGTAATTTTTACGCAATTCATCATGAATGCACTTGTGAAAAGCACGACAGGTATTCTACTGATCATCCTTACCGTCACTCCTGCTTCATTGCAAAGGAAAGCGAATGATATTGACGAAACGACGCACTGGAAAGTAGTGAAAGGTGCCGTCAGCAAGCCGGAGTTTGTGAAGATGGCAGAACTAGCGATCCGTCAGTTTACAACAGCTGTGGACTTTTACCTCGCTGTCAACAAGCTGGAGAAGGTGCAGAAAAAGGTGGGAATGAGAACTCCGTTCTTACAACATTATATAACTCTATGTCATTTAAAAGGATTTTTGCGACAAAATAGCAACTGTCGAAATAGCGCATGTTATGTCCCTATTAGAGATAACAACAAATATTCTCTTAAAGCGATTATATATATATATATATATATATATATATATATATATATATATATATATAACAGAATTGACGATCCGGCTCTTAGAGAACGACGGTTTATTAAGTCAACTTAATAAACCGTCGTTCTCTAATAGGCGCATCGTCAATTCTGTTATATATATATATATATATATATATATATATATATATATATATATTAATGAAGCTAGGGTAATCTGTGTCCCCATGATCCGTTTTTTTTTATATAGATAGCTAGAGCACTATAAAAAATTTCGGCAATGCATCATTCAAATCATGCAAACTAATTTGCTTTCCGTGCCATGAAAATTAAAGTGTGCTCTCTATTTCTCCAAAATCGACGCATACGTGCGAGAAAATATCACTGCCATTCATCTAGCAGGAAAGCAAAACGTGCCGCCATGCAAAGTTGTGCCTTCATCACCGAGCACAACCAAGTGGGAGAACACGGAAATAAGAGATGTCACTTCGTTTCATTGTCACCTGCTCTTTTTAGTACAAGGCCTCAGTTCAGGCCACTTCAGCGAATAAAAGGAGGAAGGAGCCCGTGTGTGCATAGTTGTGAGCACAGAAAGAACCACCTGTGGCTAACTTCAATTTCTCGTCCCCTACTACGACGTGCCTAACTATTACATGACGATTTTGCACCTGACATAGCAGAACGTTCTGGTGTAGGGCGGTAGTGCTGCAAAAGCTGTGTCTTCATGACTAGGCCGTTTTCCTAGCGCAGCCACACATGGCGGTTCGCGTCTGGCTCGTTGGTTTATCGCAATTGTGCCAATATAAAAGCACACAGTTCGTTGCTCAGGAACTAACGCCCACCGTTCCCCGGAAAAGCCGTACACTGTGTGAGTTGCCCATAATAACTAACTAACGTAAAAAATACTAAATAATCGTCCTGCCCGCCCCCGCCCCCCCTCTTCAGCCTACGCGCACGCCCACACAAACGAACACGGTTTATTCAGCCAGCAATAAAAGAACATTGAGCTTAGATTTGCAATCATGCCTTCGTCCTGTCTTTGTGTCCAGAAAGCCCAATTCTTCGGTTATCCAGCAGCGCGCGTTCTCTGTGTTCTTCCTTCTCAAGGTATGCGATAGGCACTTCCCAGCCACAGAGAGCTCCGTGTGGAGCAAGAGCTGGTCTATGTTCTTCATCGACTGCTTCTGTCTCTGCAGAGCTTTCTTCGAGTTGACGTGCCTGTTGAGTGGATCAGCAGATGGGCTCCAGGATAGTGCTTGGGTATTATGTACGGCAGTAATTTAGACTGGAAACAGCTGATTGACGCAAACAAATCTAAAGGGGAGCGTCTCATCGGGCTGTTGCGAGGTTTTAGTAATAAATGTAGAGAAATGCCCACGTTGCTAATAATATACAAACGACACGAGAGCCACACCTTGGAATACGGTTGCGTTATCTTTTCCTTATGTGCGGCTTGTAAACTACGGGCTCTACTTTGCTTAAAAGGCAAGTCTTACGTATCTGGCTCGGACGGTTGAGATATGCTGACAATAATGTGCTGTTCTGGGAAGCTCGGAGCTATCCACTAGGGTCAAAGTATAAGGGCAAGTTGGGCTAGTTGGTTGGGATTCATTTTTTTCACTTGGTTGCAGCGCAACATACACGAGGACAATAGAAGGAAACGAACAACACGGCGCTGTGTTGTTCGTTTCCTTCTATTGTACTCGTGTACGTTGCGCTGCAACCAAGTGAAAAAATGAATCAAGGTATAAATACCAAGAGGTAGAAACCTTATTAAATATCTGAAGCATTCCACTCTCTCGCTCGCCCTAAATATTTATCATCTCTCGTGATAAACTTTTTCTTAGAAATCAACGGCGACGCTGTCTTTGGTCTCAGGTCATTTTTTCACATTCCCTGTTATCCCATATTAATGTTTCTCTGCCGCATCTGCGTCAAATTAAGCCGAACATCTCAATTAAGGAAAATTTATATTTCTCACAAGTTCCATAAAACTTCAAAATTCTTTTCTTTGATACTGAAGGTTTACTTCCGGATCATTTCTACCGGTTTTATTATCGCTTTGTAATTGAGCCAGGTGCAGCCCAAAAAAACGCGTAGAAGGACAGAGGTGACATATTTTCCTCACAGCTGAACTGATAGTTTGCGCTCCGACTGTCTGATTTTACCCTACGCTTCTCGCAGAATTTTCGGCTTGCGCCAGAAATCTGATAATTAGGAAGTTGGGTCATCAGCATCCTATAGTAGTCATTCTTGCAGATTCTCTTCTGCTTTGTTCCCGTTAAATTTCTCCAGGGCAGCCGTGCTTACTAAGGACTTACTCAACGATTATATGGTCTAATATATCAAAGCTAGGGTAATCTGTGTCCCCAGCCATAGTATATATGGAGAGTCTTTTTAAAGGAATCCGCGGACGAGCTGGCAACGGCATCCTTAGGTGGTCCGGTGTGGAGCGCAATGAAAGATTTTTCGTTTATCACAGGTGAACACCTAAAATGCCTCCTCTTGTGGAAGGTACCTAAGGATCGCTAATTCATTATAATGACTACCGACGCCTCCAGTTCACATGGAATACAAATACATTCCTTTCATGTAATTGGGAAGGGACAATGACGAGTCCCCCGTAAAAATTCCTTGTCGAAATTTATATCTCAATAGGTCCGATCTCTCAGTAAATAAATTCTGTTGTGCGTGCAATGAACCACAGATAACTGGTCATTTCCTTCTCCCGTACCGCCGGTTTTCATCACTCCGCCAAGTGTTTTCTGCGTCACTCATTGGTAAACTGTACTTACCGTGAAAAGCTTCAAACATGTCAACATTTTATCATTCAGCAATAAATAGCTTCAGGGGTATGTGCCACTCACACACACGCTTCGTGGCAAATACACATCTCTCACGAAACATTATTAGATAATGCGTGCATTTAGGCATAAAATTAGGAGGCCTTCCTGGTTCCCTTGAAGCGCATATTTGCTTTCGCGGAAAGCATTATGATAATTGATGATCTGGATATTTCGCTGATGCCCTTGCCTACTCGCTACAAAGTTAAATTTCATTTAAACTTGATGTGACTGCCCTTCGCACGGCCCCTATAACCTATCTCAGTGGCAAGGAATCTTGTGCCTGGAACAAAATAATGATCGCCAAATTTTGACAAAAGGTTACGGCTACAGTTAGCTCCGATAAGATCTACTCCATGACTGTCATTGCATTTATCATTTTATCATGCGACGTTTCGCGTGCATTACAGGAAAGGCACGTGTAGTTACAGAGGCCGGCAATCAAACGCGTGTACCTTTTACTAAGTAAACAAATTGTTAGTATACAAAAGGTGTCGAAATTTAAAATAAAATGAGCTTTATTTTTTATGTCATATAGAAGAAAGACTGTGATAAAACGCTTTATTTATATTCCCGAAACACACTGGCTGACTGGAAACACCGAAGATAGCATTGCATATTTCCGGTAGTATGCACGATGACGAAGCATGCACAGACCAGAAATTCCTACCACTGGCAACGCGATGAAGAGAGAGCATGAAGTACGCATGCAAATGTTTCACGCTATTAATTGACCATAGGGAAGAATAGGTATATTGACATAAAAATTGTCTTTCGAGTCCATTTTTTTCTGCCCAAACAAACACGCACTAAGAAAATTTCCGAAACACGGGGGCTAAATTATCTGACCAGGAATAATGTAAAAAACTGATTTTTAAGCGCGCCACAAAAATAACGTTTGTCGCATTGTCGTTCTAAATGCCTACATTCTCAGATATGTGTCTTTATTTCACAAGGCTCTCCAACTTCATATATCCGCACTAAATCTAAATGTGGCTATTGCAACGTCACATTAGCCGGCATTAGATGCGGCTCCTCATTAACTGTTCGAAAGCTGCACGAAAATACATTAAACTATACGAAAGCATAAAGAGAATCCAGCTAACGAATACCTATCTCATTGTTTGCTGATAATATATACTAGAAATGATGCGGTATTCAGTCAGTTCAGCCATGAACCTTGTGATCTTGTACTATTGTGCTCCTCAGTAATGACGGTGACGAACTACAGAAAATGATTGCGGACCTGAACAGGGAAAGTGTTAAGCTAGGGCTAATAATTCATTGGCATAAAACCAAAATTATGGTGAATAGTCCTGATAAAAAAGCAGGAGTTCAATATTAGCAATCAGCCTCTAGAATGTGTCAACGAATAAGTATACCTAGGGCAGTTAGTAACAGGTAAGCGTATTGAAAAGGACATCTTCCGTAGAATAAGGATGGCCTAGAGCGCATAAGGGTGATATTACAAAATCATCGCTGGAAACCTGCCGCAATAGCTAAAGCAAAAATTATTTAATAACTGCGTTCACCTGGCACTAAGGTACAGTGCAGGAACCTAGAGGATAGCGAGAAAACTGGATATGAAATTAAGCAGCACGCAGCGTGCAATGTGAAGAAAAAAATTATATGTGTAGCGTTAAGGGACAAAGAGCGAGTGGATTTTCATTTCATTTCATTTTAGTTTCCTTAATGACCACCGACGGGTATTACATAAGGCGTTGGTTAATGTACAATCGAAAATGTCACAGTTATCAATTTGAAGGTACATTTGATATGCTATGCATGAAGGTTGATGGGCAGGGATGGTGGCCATATCTTGCGAAAGGGCGTTCGAGTCTCTTGCTATTCTGGGAAAAAAAGAAGCAGAAAATGTTTTAGTATGGGCACGTGAGCCAAGAACTCGTAGTGCATGGCCAGTGCGATGAGATATGTGTTCTGCAGAAAGAGAGCGATTAAGTGGAGAGTGAAGAAAAAAAAGAATATGTGAAATAATGAGAGGGTTACACCGCGTCGGCGATAAGACACAGGCGAGAACTAACCCTCGGCTTTGAGGGGTGAAACGGTGATGTCATATGAATACGAAGCATGAAAGAATCTCGCTTCCCGATTGTGAATGGTTTCTAGACAATTTGTGAGAAAAACTTCAGGCGGGCTCCATATGGGAGACACATATTCAAATTTTGGCCTGCAAATGATTTATATGCAAGTAGTTTTACGTGACTCGGAACGTTGCGTAAATGCCGGTTTAAGAAGCCCAAAGTTCTGTTAGATGATGATGTAGTTTTAGCAATGTGATTATTCCAGGGCAAATGGTTTGATAAGGTGACTCCAAGGTATTTAAAAGTTTTTACAGATGGAACAGGAACGCCAGCTATGTTATAAGGGAAGGGAAGACGATTTACACGACGAGTGACCGAGAATAATTGTCATTTAGTAGGTTTCAAGAACATAAGGCAGCCCCGCCACGGTGGTCTTGTGGCTATGGTACTCGGCTGCTGATCCGAGGGTCGCGGGATCGAATCCCGGTCACGACGGCTGCATTTAGATGGAGGCGAAATGTTGAGGCCCGTGTACTGTGCGATGTCAGTGCACGCTAAAGAACCCCAGGTGGTCGGAATTTCCGGAGCCCTCCACTACGGCGTCCCTCATAATCAGAGTTGGTTTTGGGACGTTAAACCCCACAAAACAACAACAACAGAACATAAGGCAGGCATCACACCATTGTAGGATGTTGTCGAGGTCTTCTTGTAGTAATATTTGGTCAGAAGGGATAATAATGGTTAGGTAAATAACACAGTTGTCGGAGAACGTGCGCATATTAGAAGATACATGTAACGGTAGGTCTTTAATGTATCTTTAATGTAGACTGGAAATAAAAGAGGACCAAGGATAGAGCTGTATGGCACATCTGATGACAACGGAAGAGTATTAGACAAATTATAATTGGTAAACACAGATTGCGTGCGGTTAGTCAAGAATTCTTCTGTTGAATTTAGTACATCTGGTTGCATGTTAAGCAAGATAGTATAAATATTAGGCGTTCGTGTGGTACCTCATCAAAGCCATTCGCAAAACAACGAATATGGAATCGGTTTGTTTGTTAATGTCAAGGTTAGCATGAAGGTCATGAACAAACATGGTGAGCTGAGTTTCGCAACAGTTGCGCCTACGAAAACCATCTTGAGAGTGGTGAAAGAAGTTATGGCACTCGAGAGAGTTCATGACGTAAGAGTGTATGACGTGTTCCATAAGTTTACGGGGTACGCTTGTCAAGGAGATTGGTCGGTAGTTCACTGGTGAGTCTCTGTTCCCTGATTTGAGGACAGGAACGACCTTTCCCACTTTCCTGTTGTCTGGAATGTCTGTTAGAAGAGATTGCAAAAATAACAATAAATGAATAAGCCGAAACAATGTTACGTATATTTATCAACAGTTTCGCATTAATACCGTCCTGTCCAGACGCTGATGTGAACTTCAACTTTTCGATTATGGATGAGATTCCGTCAGCAGAAAAACTGATTTCAGACATGGCCGATGCGATAAGACAAACACACAAGTAAGGGTGTGTGGAATTCGTTAGTAAATACGCATGAGAAGGCGTTATTGAAAGCATCAGCGCATTCTGCGTCTGGAAGAACCTTTCCAGATTTCTTATTAAGAGTGGGTCCAACAACTGCTTTAGGGTTAATTATATGCCTCAAATTCAGGGAAGATTTAGTTAACATATTGGGCAAGTTGTCGTTAAAAAATTCGAACGTGACGTCACGAATAGCTATAAAATAAGATTTTTCATCTACGTAGCACCTATCGCAGTTGTGGGAGTCACTTTTTAGCTTGGCACTCAAGAATGTACGTTTTTTCTTGCTAGGTAGTCGGTGGAATGATTTATTAACCATGGATTTTGACTGTTAACACGAATAGCAGTTTTAGGGATGAAGTTGTCTGCTATAGCCTGGTTAGCTTTTGCTTAAAAATTAGCCAATTCTGCTGAACACAGAAGTGGTGAAAATTAGACAGAAATACCTAAAAAATGCGGTAGGTTCTTTACTTACAACATCATGGTTACCCTCATCGTATAAGGGTATTGTTTTCTTTTGTATATGTCGCGGAACAGGGCTGAAACTCAAGTCTGCATGAATCCCATTGTGGTCGCTGATCTCACGAAGATAGGGCATCGAAGTCAGGCTACAAAGATGAGTTTTTAGTAGTAAATCTAAAGTGTTCAAGGAGACGCGTGTGACACGTGTTGGCTGAGTTACTAACTCTGTAAGGTTGTAATCAAGGCAAACACGAAGAAAATCTCTAGCGTTTATTGGGTTAGCCGCAGAATTGTCAGGTCAGACAACAGACGGGAGTAGCTGATATTCTTATGTCAATTAAAAGAAAGAAGTGAAACTGGGCAGGAATTTTCCTAACGAGGAAAGGTGACAGATGTACAGTAACCATGAAACAGGTTGCTAGAAGCGATATAGAACAGGAAACGTCGCTGAAGCCAACGTTTCGACAAGTGGACTTGCCTTCCTCTGGACGGCGACTCCCGTCATCGCCGTTCTGGCGAAGAAAGTCCACTTCTCGAAACGTTGGCTTCAGCGACGTTCCCTGTTCTATCTCAGGGGAAACCTCCTGCTCAGGGGAAGCCTCCATCTTCCCCTGAGCTTCTCTTCTGAGATGGACAGTAAGTGCGACTGAAGGAATACCGAGAGAAGCAAACGGCAACAGTGGCAGGCAAAATCTTAGATGAGAGAAATAAAGAGAAATAAACTTTATTATTGAGCAGACGACGATGGTCGCCCTCAGGTGGGCGGCGTCCTCAGTCCAGGATGCCGTGGTCCCTTGCTGCACGTCTCGCTCTGTCCACCAGGCGAAGCTGGTCTTCAGGGCTTGACTTGGTCAGCTGGTCCTCCCACTGCAAAATTCGAACGTGACGTCACGAATAGCTATAAAATAAGCTTTTTCAGCTACGTAGCACCTATCGCAGTTGTGGCAGTCAGTTTTTAGCTTGGCACTCAAGAATGTACGTTTTTTTTTGCTAGGTAGTCGGTGGAATGATGGCGCGATAAAATTGAGAAATTCGCAGGAATAAGCGGAAGCACCTCGCTCAGGATAGGACAAATTGGAAATCGTTTGGTGTGGTCTTCTTCATGCAGCGGACTTCAACTATGATGACGATGATGATGAACTGCAAATATATAGCGCATAAAAACAAACAAAAAACAGAGAGGCGTAGACAATACCATTACTTCATGATGTAAGTTCCTGAATAAGAAAAAAAAAACATCGTTTGAAGTTAGCGCTTGTCTTGTCGGGGCCTTTTGGTTTTGTCTTCCTTTCCAAGGGCTAATGATTGGCAGTCACGCACTTATTTCAACCTGCTGAACTTACTGCACTTGTGTTAATTTGTTTAACCGAAGCTTTTGAATTTTATTCATAAATCCAGGGTCGAATGTACAAGCTGACCTTCTCGTACACGCCGACGCGCTGCCCAGTGACGGAAGTTTTTGAGCCTGAACTGTGCGTGGCTACCAGCGCAAAGGTAAGGCTCAAACAGCATGCTATACCTCGTTTTGTTTTGCTTTCCCAGCCATCGGTGTATCTTGAAAGCACGACAAAATGTAGCAATGGCACCTTGAATAATTAATTTTGCCCAAAGAATATGGAATATGTCCTCCGACAGCACAGCGAAGCTTTTACCACTCAGTAATGCGTACCAATATTAGGTCGCCGGTAGTTACCGAGTAGCGGTTAATACAAAGGGAAAGACATTGACAGCAGCACTAGCTAATCCATCTGTAACATGGCGTGTAACACGGCTATGGATTGATGAACAGGTTGTATGCGAGCGGCTTATTATAAAGCAGAGGGGTTATACGTAGTAACTTTCGAAGCACCTATATATCACTGCTACTGCACAGTTATCCAACAGGAAATGCCAGTAGGCAATGTGCCTGAAGCGTGGGCTCCCTGTGTCAAAAAATCAGCTCCAACTCAGTGTCTTTACCAGTAAATCGACACGGGACGTTCTGTGCCTCGTTCGACATTTCCCGGCGTCTAATGACGACCGGAGCGCAGTTTACATTTATAGGCCACGAATTTCACGGGCGAAACCTCATTTAGCAACCCCACTCCACATCGTGACCACCCTTAACATTTTCAGTAGTGGTGAGAATATACAAAACATCTGTTATTGTAGTGGGCAAGTGGGTACGTGCGAGTGACTTAGGTCTGTAATAAGGTACCTCGTTCCCTTTTAACGAATTTTGATGTATTCACTGCTAACGATAGCCAGAGAACGCCTACGGTGAACCCTGTTTGCAACATTCGCCGCAATGGCATACTGCGGAGAAAGGGACATATGTGTCTAGATGACCTACGTTGTGCACATGATAGCGCTAAGTAAAGGACAAAGATGTGAAAAAGGTTTCCTTTTTGCATCATCCTGAATGACGTTTTCGATCTGCTGCAATTTTTCACAAGCTATCTGATATTTGCGCTTCTCCCACTATCATTCCCAGTTGGGCATCCTGGTACATATTATGCCTCATATGCTCTCACTCGTGTCAGTGATTATTATGCAATAAGTAACTCTATAAAAGTGGCCGCCCTGACGAAGGCAAGTCCGCTTGTCGAAACGTTGGCTCCTGCGACATTCCCTGTTCTAAATCGTATTTTGAGATTTCTTAATCGATTCTATAGAAGAGGGTGTCTTATGTCCGATTTATGTCACGTTTCCGGCAGTTAAGTTTCCATACATATTTCCGTTAACATTGCAAGCTGTGGGCTCAGGGCAGTGGCTTCGGAATCTAGCCAGCTGAGGTCCTCAGAGCCAGCCTACTCGGGGCACAAGAGCCATCCGAGGAACAAAGTTCACCACACGAAGACCCCGCTGTTTCCTGGCTGCCGCTCCCCGCGCTCCAGCTCTGTGCTGGTTGTGAGTGTCACGAGCACATGAGCTGGTCATAACTGCGATACTCATATCACAGAATGCAACAATGCATTAAGCTTTCTCATGACGTACGTACTCTGCGTACGTACCACCATCCTTAACGAGCACCCAGCTAATGATGTCATGAAAACAACTTCGGACCTATTCTGATCAAGCACCCTAACCGCACTTGCTATAGATCGGGTTAACCTTGCGCACCCTTTAGCAGCATTTGTACCCGACATTGTAGCTTAATAGACAAGTTGTGCTGCCGAAGTTGAGGATCTGGGTGCAGTTAAAGGGCACCACGGCCGGTTTAACCAGGGCGGATTGCAAAAAATATCTTTATCTTTGTACCGAAATACACCTTAGAGAAAACTATTTAGGAGTACTCTAACAAGGTATGCTTTGTTACGATATCGAGGTTCTGCACGTAAAACTAGAGCTGTTTATCCACATACTTAACTATGCAAAAACCTTAACACATATCCAAGGTCAAAGGATGCTGATTGACCTTCTGCGGGACAATCGTTTTTACCTAAAGCACAAGCTGTCTATTCACGTACCTATCTTACGTGATTATCTTAACACATTAGTTAACAGTGCCGATTGGCCTTTTTTCGAGACAATGAATAACCGACGCCATGGGAATACAAGTATGCTACCAACTCATAGAAGTATCCGGCGGAACAATTGACGGCGATGTGCTTCAGCAAAGACCGAGTGCTGCGGCACCATCACGACATCATCCGTTACCCCGAGGAGCGTTCGAGAAAGGAAGCTTGGAAGATGACGCAAAGAACGAGCTTTAACACCAGCAAGCGGTAACACTCATGCGACATGAAATGTGCCTAAGTTATTCTTTAGATTACCCCCTTCATGCTATGCCAGCGGTGCCCAATTACTCTTAAGCACTCAGGCATTTCCTTATCACTTAATAGAAGAGCTCTTTAGGGGCCCTACATGTGCGCCCTCACTGACGTCCGCTGTCACGCAGGAAGGAAAAGTGGAACTGTTCTTGCCCTTGACCAACAAACCAACACTTTTGCCCTTAACCCACTGCTACATGAATATTATTGTTATGCGAAGAGCAGTATATAAAGAGATAAAGAAAGTAATAAAAGAAGATCACTGCTACATGATAGCGGTTATTCGAAGGACATTATAGAAAAGGCAAAAAAGAAAGAAATAAAAACAGAAAGAAAAGAAGAAAAGACTCGGAGTGCGCAGAAGCGGAAAGCGGACCCACGCTTGCACTCTACCTGCTACCCAGACCCTTGGCCCTAGTCCACTGCCACATCACACTGACAGCGAAAATGATAGTGCTACAGTATAGTGGTTGTAAGCTTGAGACTATTGCCCTAGCTGTGCTGTTAGCTCAAATTTCACAGGCATGCAACTTGCTTTATTTCTTTATTTACTTGATCACTGGTGCTAACAACATTATGCTGTTATGAGAATTCTGTAGGCGCAGGGAAGAAAAATCCCAGGTCATGCTGGGAAAGGTATGTTTCTGCCAGCTCATATTCAAGCGCTAAGGTCGGAACATTCGTTTTGTCTGGCGCAGTGTCTGGCTGTTGGTGTTGCAGAGCTGTCCAATTTAGAAGAACATTCATTAATTTTTTGGTATGTGTTGTGCGCGGTTCCCATAATCAGGATTGTGCACTCGACTGTAAATACAAAGAGAACGTTATTATTATGGTGTCCCTTAAAAATGGACAGACTCCAAAGCACAGCCCTTCGCTAATGTAGCTGCAGTTCACAAACATTGTAATTTGCATGTGCGAGATCGGGAACTTCCTCCGTCATGTCAACTGTGCGACGAAGTTGCAGCCGAACAGCCTACAAATTTCAGTAACTCCAGTGCTGCTGTCGTGGTTACTAGCTAAAGTTCAAGTCCAAGCGCAGTGCTAGTATCCTAAAAGTATGATCAATGTTAGCAAACGCAGTTGGCTTGCGGAGTAAGAGGACCTCTGGAACGCAGCCATAGTGTGCGAGCAATAGTTATTTATTTAGTCAAAACACCTCGAAAGGCTCCTAAAGAGGGCAGTACGCAACGAGAAATATTACAATAAGATATGAATAACAAGAGCATGAAACAAGCCACAGCACACTTGAATTGTAAACTCAGAATAATTTACAAATGCACAGGATATTACTTAGTCACCAAGTGGCTACGAGAGTACATTAGCTTAGGATGCAAATAAGCTGCTAAACTACGCAGAAGCTCCGAAAGAGATATGCACAGGCGATAAACCAAGTGGAACATGCTAAAGAATAAAACAAGAGAGAAATGAAACAAGAAAAGTAATTTGACGGGAGAATCGTGGAATACATACGGAAAATATATGTGAATCCACTTAAAACAATGTCAACATGGATTAATTAGGGCTGACAGTGCCCTTACCCAGAGCGCTCAGTGCGCAGCCATACATGACCTCCTTGCTTTCTTTCTCTCAGTAGATACTTGCAACTGTAAGTCATCATCATCATTCTATTTTATGTCCACTGCAGGACGAAGGCCTCTACCAACGGCTTCCAATCCGCCCTATCCTGAGCGAGTTGGTTCCTCTTTATGCCCGCAAACTTTTTAATTTCATCGCTAAATCTAACCTTTTGCCTGCCTCTGTTGCGCTTTCCCTCTATTGGTATCCATTCCGTCGCTCTTACAATCCATCTGTTATCTTCCCCCTTCATTACATGTCCTTCCCAGGTCCTCTCCTTTCTTTGAATTGATATGATAATGTCAGCTACCCCTGTCTGTTCCCTGATCCATTCAGCTCGTTTTTTGTCTTAGCGTTACACCTATCATTTTTATTTCCATTCCACATTTCTGCACCGTACGTTACTACTGGGAGAATGCAGTGATTGAATACTTTTTGCTTTAGAGAGAGCGGCAACTTTCCAGTCATGATTTCGTAATGCCTTCCGAATGCGCTCCAGCCCATCCTTATTCTACGGAGAATTTCTTTTTCATGGTTAGGAGTTCCTTTTATTAACTGTCCCAGGTATACGTATTCGTTTAGACATTGTAAGGGCAAATTGTTGATCTTAAATTCCTGTTTCTTAGCTAGGCTATTGAGCATAACTTTGGTCTTATGCCTACTTATTTTTAATCCAATTTTAATACTTTCTCTGTTTAGGTCATCAATCATGTTTTGTAGTTCGTCTCCATCATTGCTAAAGAGCACAATGTCGCCTGCAAATCTTAAATTGCTTAGATATTCTTCGTCTATTCGAATTCCCTTTTCTTCCCAGTCTAGACGTTTAAAGATTTCCTCTAAACATGCACTGAATAGCATCGGGGATATTGTATCTCCCTCTCTCACGCCTCTCCCGATCGGGATTTCTCTGCTTCTCTCATGTAGGAGTAGTGTGGTTGTGCAATCTTTGTATATGTTGTTTGTGGTTTGCACGTATACGTCAGGTGCCCCTTGAAGACGTAAATCTTCTAGAATTGCTTGTATTTCTATGGAGTCAAATGCTTCCTCGTAATCTATAAACGCCATATAAAGAGGTTTGTTATATTCAGCGTACCTCTCAATTACTAGGGTGATAGCATGGCTGTGGTCCATTGTTGAGTGGCCTTTCCTAAAACCAGATTTTTCTCTTGGTTGGTTAAAGTCGAGTGTTTCTCTTATCCTAGCATCGATGAACAGACGCCTCACATAGTCGGCTAGGAATTCATTAGAAGAAGGTAATAACTCTGAAGTGAATATACCGAGTTAGCTTTCTTGACATGACCCTTCTTAGGCAAGACGGGAAGGTTGCTGATAATAATTTCCTAGTCGGACAAACCGTTCAGACGGTACAGGTGAAAGTAAATCTAAGGATGATTGGTTAGGAAAAATTCAAGTGTATTCGAAGATGGAACCTCCTCATGCGTGAGACGATCGATCAGCTACATTAACGAAAGGTCAAGGTAGGTTTGGAAAAAGAAAGAAAAGGAATGGTCCACCGTTAAGGTGTGCACAACGGTTGAGACTGGTTATTTATCATCAGGACAGCCAAATTCACAGAAAATGAACAAAATATGGCGAGAAAAGCGATTAACAAGATAGTGGAAAATTCTTTCAAATTATTCAGTGATAGTCGCGCTCCTGTTAGGCGCTCATATTAGGCGGTCTGTGGTAAAACTTGCGTTTCACAGTACCACATATGCATTTTTAAAAACCTGTCTATTGGAACACCTGCTGACATCAACTCTTATTTAATGGCTAACAGAACGCCAGGGCTTTTTCGGCCTTACGATCACAGAGAGATAAAATGGCAGAACCCAAGTGCAGTGGGAATCAAGGAAATGCGAGGCACGCATCAGGAACGTGATATGCGCCTGTATTGTTGTCTCGCTATACCGATTTTGGTACATATGAAGTTAACGGGACGGCCGCGAGAGCACCAAGACCATGGCATGTAAATCATGCCGGTCATGACATGCCTGTCACGATTTTCATGTTATGACCTGTTATTTTTGTTCGCCATGCAGTCATGTTGTGGCACAGCAATTTTGGCATACATCCCATTAACGAAACGGCCAGGAGAGCACCAAGACCATCTCATGTAAACCATGCAGCTCATGACATTAATGTCATGATTTTCATGTTATGACCTGTCATTTTTGTTCGTCATGCATTCATGTTGTGGCATACCGATGTTCGTACACATCCCATCAACGAAACGGCCAGGAGAGCACAAAGTCGCAAGCGGCTAGATAGATAGATAGATAGATAGATAGATAGATAGATAGATAGATAGATAGATAGATAGATAGATAGATAGATAGATAGATAGATAGGTACGCTCAAAGAAGCCGAAGTTGGCTAAGAAATGCTTCGCATTTAAAATTGCAGACGAGTACCAACAAATGTGTGCTGTCGGGCGAGGTTTCTTCAAACAAAGTCAGAGAAAGTACTACTAAGGATACTGAGGCTGAATAAATGATGGATTATCAAGGAATAGATTCGGAAAGCACACTTCTGATATTGCTAAAGAGGAAGACACTGTTGCCATCACCTGTATGCGTGTCTTGAGTTGGTGCACTCTAGGTGAAAGGAGAGAATGACTTCGCATTGCGTGTGCACCATTGCCTGTGGGACCATGTTTACGCGAGTTGCGCGATCCACTTCCGGACCAATTTTGTCAACTCCATGGTTGACGAATAAACTTGTTCCCTATCAGACGTTGAGTACCTATTGCCATCTTTTTATATTGTTTCCGAAAACTGGAAGAGTTTAGGCCGTTTCACTCGCACAGTTTCAAAAAAGTCATGTAAACAACTAAAAGCAGCCCTTTTCCGCGTGTATCCACGATTTAGCACTGCCTTGGTGTGCTTGAGACTGAAAAATTATGTGTTTATAGGGCTGTTTTTACCCGAAGAAAAGAAAATCCTAGCCGATCTAGGCA
>JABSTT010004309.1:0-24761 GCA_013339685.2 Hyalomma asiaticum | reverse complement strand
TTCTAATAAGCCTATTAAATACTGGAAGGTAAGAGTTTGGCATAGAAGGGAATATATTATCCAATTCAATTTAGCATTGGCCATGGTTTATCCGTTAGACGATATCGCGAATGTTAACATCTAAAGCCTCTAGTTGATTCTGCACAAACAAAACTTGAGGTTTGTATATGCGAGACCAAGGCTCATCAAAAAATGTTAGTGCTTCAGTACAGAACACGAAGTGTGATCGCCTCTGTAAAGACCCATAGATTTGTAAATATGTTTTGACGGTGAGGATACGGAATCTGCAAGCTAACGTGGGTATTCGGGCTTCTTGGTACAGAACACGATTTGCAGTAAATTCTGGTACCTTGAGACAACTCCGAAGGGCCTCTCGCTCTAAAAGAACCAAAGGATTAATCTTGTATGCCGGACCACCAGAGTATGAAATACAACCAAATTCTAGAATCGGACGAACATACATACGGTATATCATAAGAAGAGTGTCCCTGCGTACCCAGAGGGTGCTGGCCAAGTCTGCGTATCATCCCAACAGCGCGGCGAGTAGCCTTACATTTAATGTGCTCAATGTGGTCGCGCCAACTCAGTTTATGATCGTAAAACACACCTAAATACTTCACGCACTCTGCTTGGGGAATAATTTCGTGGCGATACTGAAGGGAAATGCTTACTGGATCATTCAAAGGAAAAACAATAACAGAACTTTTACTAACATTTAAAGTCTTCTTTCGTAGCCGTTCCTCGCGCGCCGTCACTTCGTTCTCTTCGTTTTTCCTCCACCCGCCGCGCGCTCACCTCTCGTCCTTCCTTTTTCCTGGCTTGGCATGTCGTATCACTTCGTTATCTTCTTTCCCTGTTGCCATTCTTTGTGCTAATTGTAATAACTTTCTCTTCTTCACTATTGTAACTCCTGACAGTGAACGTGCGAAGGGGGACTTGCCCAAGAGTTGCTTGTCTAGTGTATTTGTTGCGCATAGTTGTTGCTGAACGAGGTGTTCGTTTGCTCTCTTGTGTATTTTTGCGTTTCCATTTAGTCTTCACAGTGATCCCTGCGTGGACTGCACGGAGGGGGTGGTGTACAGGATTCCGCTCCCATGCGGAAGTAACTACATCGGGCAAACCGGAAGCTGCCTTAACGACAGGCTAAAGGAGCACAACGACGCGCATAATCCTGTACATATATGTATGCACTGTCGAGATTGTGGGTGTGTGCCGAGGCTGTGCGAGAGCAAGGTGATGGCGAGGCATGGGATAAGATGGCGCGAGTGATTATTCGTATGTCTCCCCGCTCCGGATGTGTGCAGTACGGCCTCACCATGGGACTGTCAGAGCAACTTCAGTGCCCCGATAAGTCCGCGTCGAATAATGCAAGGAGGTAATTGGGGCGTATGTGGGGGCATGTTTTAAATGCCTTTTCTGCGTATTTTGATAATTGAAAAAAAAAAAAAAAGAAGTGAGCGACCTCGTTTTTGGGTACGGCCGTCCCGTGCCGCCAAAAGATTGGGTGCCCTCCCAAGCGCGCAGTACCTTGCCTATCCCCACGGCAGAAGCGCGCTTGTCCCTATTTTACCGGTAGATACCCCGCGGCAGTGGCGGATCCCGCACCAACGGCAGATGCTCAACTATTGCACACCAAGGCTGTGGCGCGAAAGGCGCCCCCAAGGGACGTCCTTGTGGGGCCACCTTTCGAGATTTTTTTTTATTGCGGTTTTTTTTTATTATTGCGGCCACCTTTCGAGATACGTAAGGCAACCCTAGCGCTGGCTCCTCTACCCGTTTTAGACCGGTGAGTGTCCGGCCGGCACTGGGATGTGAACTCGTTACCTACCGCATCGGAAGCGGACGCTCAAGCATTTCGCCACCGCTGCGTCCTCTGTATCTTCTCGAAACAGGAAACGCCGTCCGCACGAAACAACACTGTCCGCCATATGTGGATGACGCGGTTTGCCCCATTCCGCTGTCCTGCGGGAGAAAGCGCATAGGCCACACGGTCCTAAATGAGACGTAAGGAGCATTGCTATTACGACGTGACTGATGTTTTGTCGCTCGGCGACTGTGGCTGCAGTCCGTTCTGCAGGCGAAGCTCAGTGGTGCGCAGATGCGGAAATAAAACGGCCGCGTGAGAAGCTCGGGAAATTGACAGGGCGCGCTCTTTGTGTGTTAGCTCTCCTTCAATGTTACTAATAAGGAAATAACATGTTAGACAAGAAGCGAATCTTTGATTTGGAAGGGAATGACGTGGTGGTGCACATGTCTCTGGAGGGGTTTCTTCATGTTTGTTCTTTGGCTCTTTTTGGTTATACCTCCTGAACGGGAAACCCGTTCCATAAGAGCAGGAGGTATATGCAAGCTGAACGAAAATAAACCTTTATAGTTGGGCCCATGGAGCTGGAGGCCCGGTAGGTTGAAGGCCCACTTTTTGCAGGCAGCCTTGTCGGTTTAGGATATAGCAGGTCCACAAAAGGTGTAGCCATGTTTAGAAGAGTTGTCTGAGTGAGCTGGCTTGCATTGATATATCGAATTTTGACCCTGCCGAATGCGCTCCTCCTTACATAAGTTGATCATGTTTCAATTGTGGTCTGACATGTTGCGATCAATATTTGAGCGCAATGGTGTTGAAAATGCAGTGTCGTTGCGTTGCTTTGGGGGGGGTCAGCACACTAACTCTGTCTACTGCACCAATTTTATATTGTAACACGCGACCACATTTTTTAAACAGGCTGGCAGGCAAAGGCACCAGTTAAGGTGGATACAAAGTGGCTGTGGCTCTGGCAGACTGCAGCGGCAGCTTCGACCTGCCTCAACGCAATGTGTGCATTCTGACGGTTCTCCTTGCGCTACTGCCTGTAGTCTGCAAAAGCGTAGCCTTTGAGATTTGGAGCTGTATAACGTCACCTCTACGATACCGATCTCGAAGGCCATGTTTTGTTAGTTGTGCTTTGCATACCTGCCAAGTCTCCCAGATTACCCAAGAGACTTCCGGCTAATTCGTTTCTCCCTGTTGTACTGGTAACAGGAAAACCTCCAGTAAGTTCAGTTGTGCCCCTTTTCTATTTGCTTAAAAAATTGATTTTAAGTATGTTATAGGCTATATTAGCCGTTGATATTTCATAGATGATGCGTGTATATACACGCAATTCTATCCCACAAGTTATCTCGCCTTCAGAATTGCGTGTCAGTTACTGCTTTAAGTGGAGAGCGTCTGTTAGCGCACGCAACCACCACTCCCACTGATGTCCCACATGGTCCTTCACCCGACGAAAGACGGTCTGGGCATTTCCACTCTGCTTGAGGAGCAGGTGACAACAGGCCTCGCATGCGGAGTGGTGTTGTCACACGATCTGTCGTGCAATGGAGACGGCCAGGTCGTTTCATCCCAGCTTCAGCCATGTTTTCCCCCATCGCTAGTGTGCTTTTACTCGTGTGTAAAGCATATATGCATAAGCGATGTTATCGATTTGGTCTTTGCACAGAGCGGTGACAACAAAAACCTACTGAAAGTGTGGGTTTTTTGCAGTCCCCTTCCCCTCGTTCGATTTATCCAAACTTAGCAGGTGTGCATTTGTTGCAAAGCCATAAGTGCCATCGTCATTGCCAAGTAAATGTTTGTTTTGGTAGTTTGGCACTTTGTGTACTTGTTTCTTGTCTCTTTTGCTCGTGGTCAACCTGTTTGAATGTCGAGTCCGTTGAACTAAAGATGGACTTCTCGGGACGAGACAATGACTGGTGCTTCAGGCCTAGTAAAGTGAAGCTTTGTCGTGAAATGTATCCATAAGCGTGCTTTGTGGTACGAAGTTGTGACATCGCATGGGCCATCACTGCTGAGAGCAGCGTTGGACGCCTCGATGAATTTCGTGAGTTATCAACGTTCCTGAGCTTGGACAGGCTCACAGCAAGCGATTTCATTAGCACCGATGACAAAGTGCAAGCTGTTTAGGACTGCAGCAATCCCGAGATCTTAGTTGACGTTGCCGCACCCGACCATGTGAGGAACGTCTACGCCACTGATAAACTACTTCGTACCGTGCTTCTAGAGCTTACTTCGGCATTCGCACTCATTTGTTGCTCTTGTGGCGCAAAGGAAGGCACTGAATTTGCCGATCTGTAAGGCTCGAGGAACTTGATGGCTTACAAGAAGCTTACATATTGCTTTTGTATGAAATGAAATGCAACTGTTTTCATGCTGATCTGTTGCATATTGTGAGCAAATCAGTAATCTACTGCTTGTTCCTATCTCGAGAAACAAATATGAGACATGCACTCTTTTAAGACGAGCTTCAAATAGGCGTATTTGGGCTTTTGAATTATCGATATATTGAACTATTTCGCGATCCCCTTCAAGTTTGATATATCAGAGATCGACTGTATGTGTGAGTGTAGGCATAATCAAATCTATAATGTGTTTGACTGGTTGCATCTTAAATCATCATCGTGAGCACAGCTACTTTTCAGTTTCTGATACAGTGTCGTTACCTCAGGGTAGGTGTAGGTTGCAGGTACACTGGGTGGGGTAGCTTCTACATACGATTAGCAGTATGTACAGGACAGCACATACTATGGCTGATTTCAACAAATAAACCGTTGAAAAGGTCAGTTAATTCAGTCCCTTCGAACATTTTATGATTAATTACAAGTTGTCACTCACGGTATCCTTGGTGTTCTTGTTTATACCTCGTTTATTTTCTTCCATACCTTACTACTATTATGGAGACAATTATTGTCGAATACACACCTGTAGTACGTTTTTCGATTTTTTATATCCTTTCTTAACTTATTTCGAAAAGATTCTAAATTCTTTTAATCTTTCTGTGCTACATGATTTAAGGAAATTCTGTAATAGTTTGTCCTTGTTTTTAGTAAGCTTGATATGTTCTGTGTAATTTATCATTTCTGCTTATACTGTACGTGTGTAGTGAGAAGGTCTCAATGTAATGCTCCTTGAAGACCCTTGGAAATGCGCCATAGCAGTTGTTGCTGTTCCCGAGAGTAGATATTATTGTCCAGTCTTTTTGAGTGATCTTTTTCTGAAAAACTTCTAATGTGTTATGCCCCATATGCGGCATATTGCATTATGCTGCATGTGGGACAACTTCCTCATGTTTCCCTTTGATTTAATATTTTTTTTCTGCCACCTTCCTGTGATTGCTGTCCAAACCCAGCACAGGGTATGTCTCGTACATATTGCTGAATAATGCTATATGAAGTCGTCCACCTGTACACGAAGCTGAGTAAATGGGCATTTTGAGTGAGCTTGTTATGCAGACAAAGGTTAGCGCTAGAGAACGCACACAAGGGAGGAGGGATGCTCACAGTGCACTCATTTGTACAACTCTGTTTCCTTTTTGAAGCTAATTTTTCTAAATGCTTAGTGAGTCACATGTTGGATAAGCTCGCACAATGTTAGCCAAGTAAGCAGTTGGTTAACCTATCTGCGTTTTCTGTTCTCTCTGTAAATGCAGTACCCTAAGTGCTTAAAGACTACCGCAGTTGTTTTTGTTTGCAATCTGTGACTGCATTACAGTGGCTGCCCCACACAGGCATCCACAACCAGCACAGTGCAGGAGCGCACTGAAGATGTGTTGACTAAGTCCCTTCTCTGTTTATCTGTCGTTGCAGGTGAGTGGCCTCGTGTCCGTGAAGGCTCGCCGACAAGGTCCAACTCCCGAGCCGTGTGAAAGCAGCCCCGAGGACGACGATGTTATGGCCGACCCCCTGGTGACTGGTCGCTTGGGCGGAATGCTTGGCTCTTCTCCTCTCACAGCCTGGGTATCATGTTTTCTCCTTTTGTGCACTCTAGTGGCACTGAGCATGCACTTTCGCCGCTCGAATAGCCATGTCTGGCTTGCTCGTGTGGACTGACAGCTCACTAACATCTCGTAGCTTTGCTTTGCTCTATATTTCCTTCCCCCAGTAGTGGCTGTCAAAGAGGAAGGGAAACTTGGGAAAGGTCCTGGCATCACATTCTTGAAGCCTCCACACCACTAATGTCTCCTAGCAATAAAACAGCTAAACAGGCAGTTTTTACATGGCTTCTGAGGTTTGGCACTGGTGTGCACAAATCGCCGAGGATGCCTGTGGTTTCTGGGGTGTGGTTTGAAAGTGTGGACATGCAGACCATAGGAAAGGCATGAAACTTGCATAAGCTTTCACCAGGGAGTTGCACAGGGGCTAGGCAATGCCCGGCTGTTGCATGTGCAGGTGTCTGTTGCGTGGTGTGGGACGATGCTGCGTCACTTTTTGTGCATGTATATGTTTCGTTTCTGAGGGATAAGTGACGCAAGGGATGCATGCAAAGCTCTCTGATGTGTGCAGGGTTCTTGGTCTGTGCACCGAGACTAGAACACATATATGTAACGTTCTGTTTTCTTTTTCTTTTTTCATTTTACACGCAATACAAAACATGCATGGACAAGAGGACAAGACGCATTGTTGTGTGCTTTGAGACTGACACTCATTCTATCCTATCTGGAAGGCATTGTGTAAAGGAAGGTGTGCATTGTGAGGTAACTGCATGTAGTTATTGTGCGTACACTGTAATTATGAACACGCACATGAGATAATTACATTGCGGTACTGTCCCTCTTTTTTTTGCCTTAAGGCAAGTCAGTATGTACTTGTTACTTTTGCAGTGAATAGTTACCTAAGCCAGCTCGGTGTCATTGAGTGCCACATGTGTACTGCACATATACGCACTTTTCACCTTTATTTCAAGAGTTTTCACGCGGAGAACGTCCCTCGGCGTCTGCCCCAGAAATTGTGTTTGGCCCCCCCGTAGTTTCTGAGGCCCCTTACACAGCACTTCTTGCGATGCGTCGACCTATCCTCAGTATTTTTCCTTCCTCCAGAGTGGCTCCTTGGGGTGCGCCTTTAGACCTGTTTGAAAATAGAGACGCCACATCGTGAAGTTCACATTAATTCATTGGTGCTCGTGATATGTACTTTGCGTTACCTTAGTAGCTGCTCTATGGAATCAGTGTGAGCATCTGTCACCTATGGCAATTAATTAAACAGGTATAACCCCTCTGCTGTTCCTTATTTCTGAATATTTTCCCAAATGCTGATGTTTGTAATGAGCAAAGGCTGTGGTACCAGGTGAGCATGATGGGAATAATACTTTCTAAGTGCGATGAAACATTACTGTGCAAGGTAGAAGTGTGCATTTATTAGAATGCTGTGATACCATACCCTCTCTTTAGCTTGGAACAAGGTTGTGTGCTGATGGTTTGCCCCCATTTAACTTTCCTTCCTTGGGTGCACGCTATGCTCCGAATCAATGAATTGCAAGTCCAGCTATTCCTTTGCTGTCCAT
This sequence comes from Hyalomma asiaticum, assembly GCA_013339685.2. NCBI lineage: Eukaryota > Metazoa > Arthropoda > Arachnida > Ixodida > Ixodidae > Hyalomma > Hyalomma asiaticum. Next base: position 17,452 of record JABSTT010004309.1, on the reverse strand, counting down.
GGATATTGTTCCTTCTGACAACTTTACCTTCCCATTTCATGATGATGTTTCGCTTGTACGACTAACAGATGCCATTTAGTTACTGGTGTATCTGTAGATTGTATTAGAGTAGGAAACGTGCCCCAGGTTTCATGTGAGAGGGAGGTTTCACTTATAATGAGTACTTACTTTGCAGGAGATTTTCTGCATAACTCTCAATATTCATTTTTTATGTTTCTTGTGGTCCATATGAGGTGCTATTAATGCCTAGTCCTAGTGTAAGTTCTTTGGTGTACATACTGCCTCAGACAAAGCCTTTTGCACCTTCACAATAATACTGCTGGTGAACAGTATTTGCCCATTTGCAAGGACAACACAAGCATTCCATAGAAAAAAGCTTGATCTCACATTCTAAATAATAACCCCTCATGGTATCGCCCCATTTGGAAGCATAGTTATGAACAACGCTAATGATGGTAGTGTGCAGCAAGACAATTTTTGTGTTCATATCCTGGTTTCGGTCCAGTAATTGTGTCTGCTTCTTGACTATGTCTACGTGCATACCACGTACGGCCATATTTTTGGTTTTTGGTTTCATCATCATCATCATCATCATCATCATCATCATCATCATCATCAGCCTCTTTAGGTCCACTGCAGGACGAAGGCCTCTCCCAACGATTTCCAATCCACCCTATCCTGAGCGAGTTGGTTCCACTTTATGCCCGCAAACTTTTAATTTCATCGCTCCATTTAACCTTTTGCCTGCCTCTGCTGTGTTTTCCCTCTCTTGGTATCCATTCCATTGCTCTTATTGTCCATCTGCTATCTTTCCTCCTCATGACATGTCCTGCCCAGGTCCACTATGTTCTTTTAATTGATATAATAATATCGGCTACTCCTGTCTGTTCTCTGATCCATTCCTCTCGTTTTTTATCTCTTAGCATTACCGCTATCATTTTTCTTTCCATTGCACGTTGCATGCTCCTTAGTTTCATCTCTAGTTTTTTACGTTATCCTCTATGTTTCGGCACCGTACGTTAGTACTGGGAGATTGCAGTGATTGAATACTTTTCCCTTTAGTGTGAGCTGTAAGTTTCCAGTCATGATTTCGTAATGCCTTCCGAATGCGCTCCAGCCCATCCTTATTCTACGGAGAATTTCTTTTTCCTGGGTATCCAAACTAGAAGAGAAGCTCAGGGAAGATGGACGCTTGAATCGATGAACAAGTCACAAAGTACGATTTAGAGCAGGTAATGTCGTGGGAGCCAACGTTCGACAAGCGGACTTGTCTTCGTCAGGGCGGCAACTGCCTTCCCCAGAGTTCGTTTATGCACGCCTTTGCACACTCTCCCCCGTCCTCAGAAAGAGAGGAGAAGAGCAGCACTGGGAACATAAAAGAAAAAAAGGGGGGGGTTGGGTGTAGGGGTATTTGGGTGACAGGTGTTAGCGTGACTAATATAAATGGCAAGAGCTAAACCTTCCAAAGAATCCCCTCCTTGTACACATCTTGCAAATGCATTTGTGCCTGAGCGCTAGAAAGCAGGATGAAAAAAGGAACACAGGCTCCGAACAGAAGTTGCTCCCATGGCATGTGTCCCCCCCTCCACCCCACACCACCTGCGCCGCACCAACAGTGCATTTCACGGAAAGCTTGTGGCTAAAAAAAGTAACTACTTAACCCTGTTGTTCTCCTTGAACTGGATGGGGGCTGGCTCCCCACCTGAAAGTAGACATTCTGGGAGAAACATTGTTAGCTTGTGCATACAACCAACCTTTTGTTGTCTTTCTTAACCCTCTACCGTATCTAATGGACTCTAGGGTTCGCTTTGAAAGGTTTATGCCTGTACAGGTTCAATATACAATACAGGTTCAATACTGTCCAGCCTACAGGCACAAACCTTTCAAAGGGAACCCTTGAGTCCATAAATACAGTGGGGATTAACAAGACAACAAAAGCTTGAGGTATGCACAAGCTACCAATGTTTCTCCCAGAAAGTCTACCTTCAGGCTGGAGCCCCATCCAGTTCAAGGAGAACAACAGGGTTAAACAGTGTAGTTACATTTTTAGTGACAAGCTTTCAGTGAAATGCACTGTTGGTGCAGCGCAGGTGGTGTGGGGTGGAGGGGGGGACACATGCCATGGGAGCAACTTCTGTTCAGAGCCTGTGTTCCTCTTTCCTTTTTCCTTCCTGCTGTTCCGAGCCTGTGTTCCTTTTTTCATCCTGCTTTCTAGGGCTTGTGCACACAATGCATTTGCAAGATGTGTATAAGGAGGGGATTCTTTGGAAGGTTTAGCTCTTGCCATTTATATTAGTCATGCTAACACCTGTCACCCAAATACCCCTACACCCAACCCTCCCCTTTTTTTCTTTTTGTGTTCCCAAGTGCTGCTCTTCTCCTCTCTTTCTGAGGACGGGGGAGAGTGTGCAAAGGCGTGCATAAACGAACTCTGGGGGAAGGCAGTTGCCGCCCTGACGAAGACAAGTCCGCTTGTCGAAACGTTGGCTCCCGTGACTTTCCCTGTTTGAAATCGTACTTTGCGATTTGTTCTTTTTTGCTGGGTAGGAGTTCCTGTTATTAACGGTCCCAGGTATACGTATACGTTTACACATTGTAATGGTTCATTGTTGACGTTAAATTCCTGTTCCTTAGCTAGGCTATTGAGCATAACTTTGGCCTTTTGCCTATTCATTTTTAGTCCAATTTTAGTACTTTCCCTGTTTAGCTCATCAATCATGTTTTGTAGTTCGTCTCCATCATTGCTAAAGAGCACAATGTCGTCTGCAAATCTTTAAATTGCTGAGATATTCTCCATCTATTCGAATGCCCTTTTCTTCCCAGTCTAGACGTTTAAAGACTTCTTCTAAACATGCAGTGAATAGCATCGGGGAAATCATATCTCCCTGCCTTACACCTCTCCTGATCGGGATTTCTCGGCTTCTTTCATGTAGGAGTAGTGTGGCTGTGCAATCTTTGTATATGTTGTTTATAGTTTGCACGTATACACCAGGTACCCCTTTGTTGACGTATAGCTTCTAGGACTGCTTTTATTTCTATGGCGTCAAATGCTTTCTCATAGTCGATAAACGCCATATCAAGCGGTTTGTTATATTCTGCGTACTTCTCAATTACTAGGTTGATAGTGTGGCTGTGGTCCATTGTCGAGTAACCTTTCCTAAAACCAGCTTGTTCTCTCGGTTGGTTGAAGTCGAGGGTTTCTCTTATCCTTGTAGAAATTACTTTTGTAAATAGCTTGTATATTACTGGGAGTAGGCTAATTGGTATGTAATTCTTTAACTCCTTTATGTCGCCTTTCTTGTGGATAAGGATTATATTAGCATTTTTCCAACTGCGCCGTACCATAGTCCCTCAATACCTTTTACTGGTCACGAAACTTCGGGCCAAGTTTGATATAGCAACGGAACCTCCCGCCAGGGGCGCCACTGCAGTCAAGAAGGCCAAGTAGGCTTTCATCGCAGCCGCTTAAACGGCGCGTTTTTGGTGCGTTACGAGGTTTCCCTGGCGGAGACTCGCTCTGGTGGCATCACGGACGTCTTTCAGGGGAGTTTCATATCCTGGTCTCGCTTTGCTTACAGGAAGCGCACTCGTACCTGTGCATAGCGGCGGTGTTCCTTCGCTTTCGGTCGTGGCGAAATCGGCTTGCAGCCACCCGCGTTACACCGATTCAGCAAACTCTGTTTGGCAATGCCTTTTTTATTTTTTTTTTTTGACACTCTTAATTTTCTTCGAGACTGTTGCCGACGCAAGCGGAATATCTGGGACCGGGACCAAGACTGCCAGTGCGCAGCCGTATGTACCGTCGGAGACGGGCGTGCTTCACGCCTCTTTTGCCGAGAAAGGTATTGAAGCGCGCAACTTACAGTGCTTTCTCGTGACGATGTATCCATGCTTTGAAAAAATACTTCGCCTAAATTGTTCGCAATGTACATGACTGAGTTAAAAATTAGTACTTTCCGGTACATTACCATGTGGCATGGACGATCGGCGTAGGAAATACTGCGTTAGAGGAAAAAAAAATGCAGGTTGCCCGCTCCTCGCTGGCTACTCCGTCTCGGGGCTACTGTATATACAAAACTCTTAAGCAAATGTAACAAGATTACTGTAGTAATACCTGCAAACAAGCGAAAACACTGATGCTGGCCCGCCGCGGTGGTCTAGCGGTTATGGCACTCGGCTGCAGTTCCGAATGTCGCGGGATCGAATCCCGGCCGCGGCGGCTGCATTTCGATGGAGGCCAAATGTTGAGGCCCGTGTATTTAGAGCTAGGTGCACGTGACAGAACCCCAGGTGGTGGAAGTTACCCAGGAGCCCCCTACTACAGCGAGACTCTCATAATCGCAGCTGCTTTGGAACGTAAAACCCGATCAGTCAGTCATTACTCGCCCATGTAGCTTAGAAGCTAAAGTGTACAGCTGAACGTACCTGGCCACAACGCTCGCATTTCGAATGGAACGAAGCGCAAAAGCACTTGTGTACTCAGGTTTACGGGTGCGTTGAAGAACCGCATGTGTGTGTGTGTGTGTTTTTTTTTTTTGCAAAATGTCTAAGGGCCCCTGCACGCTGTAAAGTGCCAAGAGATTGTTCAAGGTATTTCACAGTCATGCTGTACAACAGCTCCTTTCACTTGGACGAATATCAAAGAAATGTCTTGTGCGGCTGATTGATCTACGAACCATTAACACGTTTTAGAAATTCAGTAAAGATCAGTAGGCTCCAAATACTTTATATTTTCCTAACAAACAACTCGTTGTAGGCTGTAAGCATTTTATTTTCAAAACGGTAACTGAAGAAGGTATACATACAGGTGCAGAAATATAAATGAATATGCATGATTACATGCTCACAGCACATTTAAGAAACAGGGAAGAGCAATTATTGCAGTACTAAAGATGGATAAGGTATAGATAAATAGATGAATAGATGCTCTGTATAACGTGCTCGTCCTTACGAATGATGTCCTCCTTATCGAAATGTTTTTCGCAGAAGCGAATGTTCGGTGAACTAAACGAGAACGTACCCATTTCTTGACGCGGTAACGCTCGTTTCCACTTCTCTCGGCTTTGGGGGTCACTGGGTGACGCGAACGACACTTTTTCAACCGTTCCTCTGTAACCGGAGCGTTAATCGGCACACAGCACGTCGTCGACATTGTTTGCCAAGCTGCCACTAACTATTCATAATATTCTAAAACGGTAACGGCACAGACAGCACTGCAAATTCGCGATAAAACGCGACGCCAACGGAGCCAATACACCATGCCGTCGCCTCGAAGGCCTCGACAAGCGCCTTCTTAGCACCGGTGGCGCCGTCCCGCGGTCAAAGTCAGCAGCACACAAAGCTCTCCCATAGAGTGACGGAGAAGTTTCGTGACCAGTAAAAGGTATTGAGGGACTATGGCGGTACACTACATCTCTTGACACATTTCGTGAAGAGCGATGCAAGTTTCTCCAGTACAATATCCCCTCCGTCTTTGATCAAGTCGGCTGTTATACCGTCTTCACCAGCTGCTTTACCACGGGACATGGCTTTGGCAGCTTTTTTGACTTTGTGAGCAGTTATACATGGAATTTCGTTGTCCTCCTCTGATTCTATTTCCTTTAAGGTTGTATGGTCTGTCTGTGAGCTGTACAGTTCAGAGCAGAAATATTCTGCTACCTTTACTATTTCGCTGAAACTCTTGATAACGTTACCTTGTTTATCTTTTCTAAAAGCGCATGCATTTTGTTTTGTACTAAGTGCAATTTCTTTTTGACAGATTTAATGCTGGTGCCTTTCTCTACTGCTTTCTCTATTTCTCTTACGTTGGAGTTCCTGAGATCTCTCTGCCTGGCTTTAGTGATCAATTTTGATAGTTCTGCGAATTCTATTTTATCTTTTGACGAAGTTACTTTCATTTGTTGGCGTTTTTTTATTAAGTCCTTGGTAGATTGGGACAACTTACTTGTTGTTTGCTTGGTTATTTTACCCCTGACTTATATAGCTGTTTCAAGGATTGTTTTCGTTATGGTTTTTTTTTTATTTCTTCTAAATCTTCATCGTTTTTGCCTAAGGCCTCGAACTTGTTGCTTAGGGCGACTTTAAATTCTTCGTTCTTTGCTCTGATTACCTCTAGATTTGCATTTTTTCTAGTAAATAATTTAGTTCTTGTTTTCTTTAGGTTAAGTACAATCTTCGCCCTTACTAATCTGTGATCGCTGCGTTTTATCTTCCCCACTACTTCTGTGTCTTGAATTATACTTAGTTGTTCGCACATTATGAAATCGATTTCATTCTTTGTTTCCCCGTTTGGGCTTTTCCACATCCACTTCCTATTCTTGTGTTTCCTGAAGAACGTATTCATTATTCGGAGTCTGTTCCTTTCGGCAAATTGTACTAGCATTTCCCCACGGTTATTCCTACGGCCGATGCCGTAGTTGCCGATCGCCTGTTCTCCACTTTGTTTTTGTTCCTACTTTTGCGTTGAAGTCCCCCATGACTACTGTGTATTGCGTCCGTACTTTTGTTATTGCTAATTCGATATCCTCGTAGAACTGCTGTACTTGTTCGTCGTCGTAGCTCGTTGTTGGCACATATCCCTGGATTATCTTAAGTTTATACCGCTTATTTAATTTTATTACGACCCATGCTACCCTTTCGTTAATGCTGTAGAATTCATCTACGTTGCCTGCTATGTCTTTGTGAATTAGGAACCCAACGCCATATTCTCTCTTTTCGGGTAATCCTCTATAGCAGAGGACATGTCCATTGTTTAAGACTATGTAAGCTTCACCTGTTCTCCTAACTTCGCTAAGGCCAACAACGTCCCAACTAACTCCTTCTAGTTCCTCGAGTAGTTCCGCTAATCTAGCTTCGCTGGAGAGGGATCTTGCATTGAACGTTCCAATCTTTAGTTTCCAGTGGCGGCCTGTCCGGGTCCAGTGATTGTTACTGCCCTCTGCTGCTTCACAGAGCTGACCGCCGCCGTGGACAGATGTTCTGCAGCTGCTGGACACTGAGGGCGAGGGTTTAATTGTAGGCATCGTGTGGGAGGTGGTGGCCAAGTACTTCACTGGGAAGGCCAATTCCTGTTCTGGTGTAGGAGTGAGTCGTAAACGGCAGTTGGACGACTAAAAGCCTTTCAGGTACCCAACTGTCGCAAGGCCCCTTTGCCGACGTAAGCTCGAGCAATATAACAAACGGTTAGAGGACATCCTTAAAAAAAAATGACAGCATATCCACGGGGTGAATGATGGAGAGTGGGCGAAGCTCTTATGTATTAAAGATACCTCACCACACACCTCAATGAAACTCGTGAGTAACGTGAGTGCTCGTACTGCAGGGTCCTCGCGGCGCCGCCGCGCAGAATCACGGCTAGCTTCGGCCTCCCGCGCCCGCACGGCGGGGTCGCTTCTTCGAGCGCGAGCCGCCGCCGCCCTGCGCGCACGCCGCTCGGCAGCCTTGTCCATCCTCCGTCGACGAGCCTCTGTTGGCGCGCGTGCCAAAATGCCGCCGAAGAACACGTGATCGCAGTGGCGCGATCGTCTCTCGCTCCTTCCCTACGTGTGACGTAAATCCTGTGTTCATAAAACTCACCTTTTATTATTATCTTTTGCTACAAAACGCCCTCTAGTGTGGGGCGATTTTGCATTTCTCAACGTATATGCATTCGTTATATAGTACAAGTAGCGCCATCTATGGCCGGATTGTAGACTCAACGAGCGGTGGTTACAAACAAACGACAACGGGGACGAACGGGTGACGCCATATGGAGCTTCACCCCTAAAAAAAAAAAAAGAGGGGGGGGTCAGGCGTTGAACTTGTGACCCTTGGAGGTCCCAGTTGCAGCGGTCTGCATAGTTAAACGTGCATTTTTTCAAAGCCTTCATGTGCGATAATTTCTATCCATGTTACTCTTTCGTACAGTATTTGGTCTCAAAATGTCCGTGATTATCTAGTTTTCCTGATCGTGACATCCAGCACATCACGATTTCTAAAATTGCTCTGCAAGTAAGGTCGACGCGCTTGGAAAATCACGTTTTAGTGAGTCATTTTAACTTCTCCATTCTCGCTAAGCAGATATGTTCCCGCGTGCTGAGTTCCGCGTGTTGACCGAAAGTTCTAGTAGAAGTTAGGGTCAAATAAATTATTGAAAACCTTTCACGTGGTCCCACACAGAGGAGTATCTTTCTTTTTTTTTTTTTTCTTGCGATGTTGGGCATACAAGCACATGCTTGAATGTCCAGTTGCTCGAACATCTCATTACAGTGCAGGGTTGGATCGGTATCCACTGCCACAACTCTGGATGTGCACTGCGTTTCAATGTTTTCAGAATCATGACAAAGCACAGGACACATTTCATTCGAGAAATTATCCGGGTGCATTTAATATAAAATGTTTGCGTTCTACGTGTCAGCGCACCCTACATTGTGCTATCAGGGGAAAAGCGTTGTCGTAAAACGAGGTCGCGCATACCACATGATGGGACACATGGTAAATGATATGTTAAGGGTCCCAGAAATAGTTTTTGACATTTTGCCACTGATTAGGCTACGTCATTATCAAGTTATTGCTACCATAAATTAAAGGGAGCACTTTTCATCAAGACATCCACGGGCTTGCTTGTTTCGCCTTGCTCTTGACCTCTTCTTCCTCAACTTAGCTGTGGCGTGCAACACAGGTGTGACGCCTCCCGCTGCAGTGAGGCCCGCCAGCCCCATTAGCGCTGGAGCGGCTATAGGATAGTGGTGTGGCAGTGATGAGCGCTTGGTGCGCTGCCAGGTGTCGCAGCACTACTGATATGGCTAGGGTGCATCGATGCGCGTGTGGCCACCCTTTGTAGGTGTTCATGCCACATGTAGTCGCAGGCTTCGTTCAAACGCACGCGTCATTCACGCTTCGTTCAAACCTGTGCGCTGCGCTGGCCGCCTTGTTGGCCTTGTAATGCTTCGCAAGGCTGAAAAAAATGGCCACATTGCAAGATCTGTGCTAAGAATAGTTGGAAGATATGAGTAGTGTTGCGCGTGACACGCGGACAAGAAATAAAAAATACGGTAACACACATGGTGCTCTGTATGTGTCACCGTGTTCTTTCTTTCTTGTCCACTTCTTACACACAGCACCATTCATATCCATGCATTACCAACAAGCCAAAGTAGAAACCCTATTGAAGTTGGAAGGTGTTTTCTTTTTCTGGGGGTATCATGCAAAAAAAACTGACTTGTGGACCGTAACGCTCAAGCGTGGCAAGTGGCAGCCAGTGGAGACATTGCCAGGCTCTGTGATGCGTGTGTACTGCTAGCTTTGATGCTGTTTCTCATCACTTTTTGTGTGCTATATCTGCCAGTTTCGTGGTAATCTTCAAGACAATGTGAAAAAACAAGGAATATGCAGCCATGGATTAAGTCATTACAAGTGATGTGTGTGGTTTCAACATTGCTTTTGTGCATGGTTGAGCAGGGATGTTTGCCATCTTCTAATGCCGAATCATTTCAAGGCGTACGAACTTGGTTTCCAGGAACTTGGTAAAAGCTTTTTTGTATATTTGTCTTGTTTATTTTACTATTTTTTTTTTGTAGCCACTTTCTTTTCTTTCCTGCAAGATGGTACGATTACGCATACTATCGTGCCATTGCTACGTTGAGACCCCTAGCGGAGATCAGTGGTTGTGAGTTTAGTACTATTCTTTTCCTTGCCTACTTTTTGTGCTGGGTATGGAATCTGATCTTATTTTTTTTTTGTTACTCGCGAGAATGAGTTCGAAGAGCTGTTTTACCTGAGCGAACGTTTACGTGCCTATAGACTGTCTTCTCGCGGGCACCGCCATGTTGCCCAGCTCGCGGAGCCATCTCTGATCTGGCAACTCACCGGCTTGTGCAAATATGCTCGCTTATGCATGGTCTGTATGGAGGCGGATGCAGTTTTGGCCGTTTCTTTAGTTCTGGCACTCAACTGTGCCTAAATTGGGGCTCAATATATAAGAAACGAGTCTGTGCAATGTCCTAACAAGTTTTTGAGGCTGTGATTTTGAACAGAGGACGCTGCTAAAGTATTGCGGTGCAGTATATTTACGGAGAGCGCTTCCTGTTTGCAAAGCACACACGTGTTTTCATGCTTTCTGGCTGAGCAGAAGCACCTTTTGGGGAAGTCGATGCAGCGGTGACCTTGTGATGTCGACGATGGGCTGCCTGTATTTTTGGTAGACCGTAAATTGCAGCTGCAGTCCCGTTGGCACACAGGAGGCAATAGCAAAGGTGCATCTGCTGTGGTGGTACGAACTATTGGGGAGCAGTTTCTGTAGTTTCACTTGAACGCCTGTCATGGGATCGTTCAGTATTGCCACGTAAATATCCCCATCCGAGAGCAAATCCATCATCTTCTGATCGTATTCACCCCTGTTGAAATCCAAACTAGAAGAGAAGCCCAGGGGAAGATGGAGGCTTGAATTGATGAACAGATCGCTAATAACGATTGAGAACACGGAATGTCACAGGAGCCAACGTTTCAGTATATTATTCTTTCAAAATGCAAAGTTCATAGTTAGTAGTATGCAGACGAGGGTCCCAAAGTCAGGCGACTGCAGTGGGACCCTCGATTAACAATAACATTAAAAAATAATTATAACAGCAATTAAAATTACACAATGCAAGTGGAAATGAACAGTGAAAGTACCAAAAAACAACAACAAATCAACAAAAATTAATCCTCAATGCGACACAACAAATACATAGTAATCAGTTATACAAGTAGACATGAGCACGTCATAGAGCACAAACCCAAGTTTACAAAAATTTTCAAATTACATGCACACTTCTGTGTCAAAACTAATTCTTGTTGTCAACATAGATTGTTCAAGATCAAGTTCTATGTTCATGTTTGAATGCATGCACAGACGATGGTTATTTTATTGTATAGGGCAAGTTATTTGGTTATTTGGTAGTTTAATCACCGTTAAGGAGGATGTCATTTTGCCATAGTTGATGTTACATTTCGGTAAAAAGAAGTGATTGTGGGCGAAGCTAGTGTGCTGTTGGTCTTAGTGGGTAATCTAGCATCCATTAAACGTGAGCTGATTGTTAAGTTGTTTAAATAACATTATGATTATGTGAAAATTAAACAAGCCAGACACAGTGAGAATGCAGTTAGCCTGAAGGAGTAGGGTAGCATTGGAATAAAATGAACTGTTGGTAATAATGCCAATGGCCTGATTCTGAATATGCTGTACAGACGAAAGATCAGTGTTATATGCATTTTCCCATGGTGTAATGCCATAGGTGATGTGACTATGTATGAAGGCAAAGTATAAAGACAAGGCATCAAGCGAAAAAGATGGATGAGATTTGATGAGATACCAAATGCTGTTTTTTGTTTAACATAGAGTATATGATTGGTAAACTTCAAGTAAGGGTCTAATTTTATGGCCAGAAAAAACACACAGTCAGATGCAGGAATGAGATGATGGTCAATGGACATTTGTGGTATGAAAGGTAGCATTTTCTGAGAAGTTTTAAAGACCATGAACTTGGTTTTAAGTGGGTTTAAAATTAAGTTGTTTAAACGACACCATTCAAGAACATTGGTCAGTTCCATGTTCAGCACACTGACTGGAGTAGTTAATGATTTATGCGAGATAGAAATACTCATATCATCAGCGTAAAGAATAACTTTAGAATAATTCTACAGGATCCAATGGGTGTCTAGCCCGCAGTGCTCATGTGGCCACCCAGACGAAGATATACATCATCTTCTGTTCGAGTGCACAAAGCATGATTCACCACGGAGTGTGCTGTGAGCCAATTTGTTGCTTTTCAGTGGAGCACCTTTTAACCTAAAAAAGATCCTTGGTCCGTGGCCAACAGCGATCCTTCAGAAAAGAGCACTTTATGCACTAAAAAAGTTCTTAGAAGACACAAATATCCTCTGGCTTAACTTTGGCTTGATTCCAAAGACCCAACGAATAATGTAACCCCTATGTATTCAACAGTGTTCTTTGTTGTTCTCACATGTTCAGATTATGTCTAACTACCTGTGTTGTGCGTGTTTTGTTTCGCACAGACGTTCATATGAACTATTCCAATTGCATATGCACACGCTTCCTATGTGAAAGTCATCACGGAACTCTGATCCATGCACTGTCGAACTGTACATAGCGCCGACCCTTTTAGTGTTACAAATGTGTATGTCTTGTGAAACTTTTTTTCTTGCTGCTTTTTTTACTTCTTTATTGAAATTTTGCTGGGATTGCTAAGCGAGAAGGAGTAGCCGGTGCCATACTAAAGACACCAACCTCTCCTCTTCACCACTTCAATAAAAAAAAATAACTTTAGAATCTTCACGGTAGTCAGGCAAATTATTAATATAGATACAAAACACTGAGGGCCCATGAATAGAACCCCGTGGTGCCCCTTGGTTAATTATTTTAACATTAGAGTTAACGCCCCCATACACACTGATTGTTTGCAATCAAGTAGGTAATTTTTGATCAAAGTAATGATGGACCAGTGGTACCCAAGGATTCTAATTTGCTAAATAAAATATTATGACTAATGGTATCAAAGGTTTTTGTGAAATCAAGAAATACAGACCCTGTGAAATTACCATTGTCTGTGGAAGAGTTCAAGAAATCGGTTAATGACAGCAATGCTAAACTCATAGAACAACCAGCACGGAAACTGAATTGACAAGGCGTTAACAATTTCAATTTGTTCAGGTACTTGTTCAAATGTTTCATGAATAATTTTTCAATAAGTTTGCTGATGGAAGACAAAAACTGGGTGACCCTTAAGCTTCGCCTTTAAGAGTAACGCGATAGCGAAATCCCGCCCCTAGTGTGCACTTCAACCACTCAGTGCATACTTATTAATGTGTGTTGTTACACACGCCCACACGCACAGACACACACACGCGCGCGCGCTACATAGTAATGGTAGAGGTTTTCGATTTGTTTAACAGCAATTTTATATCAACTTCATGAAAATTTTGTACAGTGATGTAGTCACATGGTCCTGTATTATGAACTGCGCGTAGGCGTGACACTTTTATTCGTAAATGGTCACATTCTGTCGTCCTTCGTGCGTTAACTATCTGGCAGCTGTTCGATTTGTTCTTCTGGAGACCTCTTCCATCCAACCGCAACAAGCATCGCCTTATGGTCGGTGAAATGGCAACTGGAGTACTTCACTTCTTTAATGGTGTCGTGAGAATGAAATGCTAAAAAAGTGGATGCAGAGCATCCGACGAGACCGCATATAGGCTCTGCTGTAGTCGCATGGCCTCCGAGACGGCGGGCGCGCCCGCCGTCTCGGAGGTCATGGTAGTCGAGACATTGTTTTGTCTTCCGCTAGATGTACATAGTTGTCCATTTTTGGAGCTGTTATTTTTCGCTCACGGACGATTTTTCGCTCACAAGAGACGCGTCGAGACGCCGACACCGATGGCGGTATTTCTGCGGAACGAGCTCTCTAACGCTATCGCGTTAAAATAGAAATAGGGCGATACTTACGGACATCTGTCGTATCACCTTTTTTTGTGTACTGGGATTAACTTAGCTTTCTTTAGTGAGCTCGGAAATATAATACGATGTTTAAAGATGACATTAATTATATTACTTAACACCTCTGAAATATGTGGAGCAGCAAGCTTTAAATGAAATGCCGATATATTGTCTAGTCCAGCGCTACAGTTTCTTAGGCTCAGGATTGTAGAATAGACTTCATTAGTGGTTACAGGAAAAAGAAAGAACGAATGGGTACAGTGGGTGGGGGTGTGCGAAGACACTTTGGGCCTATCATTGTATATTTCATAGAAGTATTCACTAAATGACTCAGCTACGTTAGATGTCTCACTATAAATTTGCTGTTTATACCTAATTTTATCAATTATATTACCATCCTGAGGTCCATCCTGAGGTCAGTCTAGAAGTCACTGAAAAGTTTCCATTTTTTGTTTGGGTCATTTTTTCCCTTACAGAGTTCTTTTTCATAAGAGAGTCGTTTTGATTGTTTGAGAAGTTTATTCAACATGTTACTATATTTTTTATACCTAAGTCTCAGATTTATATTAACTGCCTGTTTTTTAGTTTTCCTGTAGAGATTGATTTTTTTTTTTGCATACTTGCTAAGAAGCCTTGAGTTAGCCAGGCATTACGGTGAAACCTAAATGTTTTCTTGCATTTAACAGTGTTAGTATTTGCATACACAGATTTAAGAAATAGGGAGCAGAAAATGTCTAGTGCTTCTTTGGGATTTCCCAAGCTGCCAATAGAAGTCCAGTCAGTGCCCTGAACTGCCTTGATGAAGTTTTCCTGATTGAAGCTTGAAGTGAAATGACACCTATTATGGCGAGGTAGATTTACGGCGAAGGTTACAAATACAAGAAAATGATCAGTGATAAGCACATCACTGACTCCTGCGCTTGGCGTTGTCGGTATATTACTTAATACGTGGTCAATGAGAGTATTAGTTCCAGTGGGTGAAAACCGAGTAGGATATGATATTAAGGACTCATGCCCGAAACCAAGAAACAATCACTCTATGCTATGGTGCTGTTATCTCTATCCATTAGGTTGATGTCACCAACCAGAACAACTTGTTTATTTTCAGCAGTGATTATGTTGAGTACAGCAGCTAGATTGTGTAGCAAAATGCGCTATATATGAAGATGAGGAACGGTAAATGCATGCAATGACCAGCAATTATTCAGCTCCATACTTTATACAGGCGTCCAACTCCTACGGCTGCTGCTCAAAAAGTGGTCCGCGTGCGTTGGTAGCTTCCTTATATAACCTCCAATGAAGCCAGCGCAGGCGCAGGGGTGACCAAGTGCAGGAGCTGTCCTCGTGCGAATGACAGGACGCTAAAGGTCGTACAAGACGACGATGGCAAGGCCACTTGTCGAAACGTTGGCTCCTGCGACATTCCCTGTTCTCATTCGTTTTTAGCGACCAGTTCATCACTCCTATTGAGTATCACAACGGCGTTTCCCTTGTCCACAGGAAGTATGGCAATGGAGGCCGGTGTTGTTAGGAGGCCTTTAATGGCTTCTTTCTCAGACGGTGGGGACCTGGCTTGACGGCCGTGCGTCCGCCACTTGGACGGAACACCGATAGCGCGGGTGCGGGCCTCGCCTCTTACTTGAGGAGGAAGCTGTGTGAGGGCTCGTTCCACGGCGCACACCACTTTCGTCGGCTTCGGTGAGGCGCTAGCATTGAAGCTAAATCCTTTGCGTAGAACGGTCACTTCCGGCGCAGTAGGCTTGTATGAACACAGGTTGAGAACGACGGCTTTAGCCTGGGTGGGGCCCTGCGGTCTGAGTGCACCCAGTTTGCTTTCGTGCGACTCTGCCGTTGCGCTTCCTCAGCGTCGCCATGAAGTAGGCGTGAAGCTGCACGTCCGGGAAGTCCTCAACAATGATGTGTTCCAGCTGACGCCTTGCGAAGTACGTTTTCGTGTCCAACTTCTTGATTGTCTCTCGGCATTCTTGTACGCGTGCCGACACTAATTTCTTCTCGGCTTGTCGAATTATCTCGTGGCCCCACGCTGACGTTACCGCTGTCTTCAAGCGTAGACTTTATGGCACAAAGCCTTCTATTTTGCACGTCTTGCTGAAGGACAAATGGCACTCGAAGGCAGCAATTCTTGATGTAAGCCACGTTTTAGACAAGAGCCATAAGAAAATTCTGGCATTAGGCCATAAGTGCTATTTTCATCCTAACCTAAATGAAGTCGACTTTTTAAGCTTACCACGATCTATAGCAGTTTATTTCGGAAGATGAGCGGTCTCGCTGTATCTCAGAATGCATCGCCAGCATCAAACAATCGAACGATCCTATCAAGGCCTCTGACCCCGTACGACCGGTGGTAAACTATTGTGTGGAACATAAACTTAGACCAGTAATAAGGAGGGTTGTTTTGTTATCATGCCTAATAGCTCATTTTCAGAAAAAGCGTCAGAGGCTATTGAAAAGAATGTTCTACCTGTTAAATTGAAACCTTCTGTAATAAAACAATGAGCTGTTGATCTTTTGTTGAAACACAATCTTGATGGGGTAGCTTCTTTTGTCAAAAAGGCAAAATCTCTCACTTTAGAATTATTTTTCTCGGCGAAAACGCATAAGCAAGAGATTCCGTTTCGGTCGATTGTTTCAGAGTTAGGGACTTGTCAAGTTTGTGTAGCTAGCTACCTGTGAAGCGCTTAACACCTCTAAATTTTTCTGACCCCTTCCGTGTACGTAATTCTCAGGCTCTAGTTCAGTTGTTAACAGAGAAGAATCCTGGCGACTGCACCGCGTTTAGCACGGATGTAGAAGGCCTGTATTAGTCGTTGCCGCACGAAGGTTTGTTAAATTGCGTGAAAGAATGTATCGAAGTACAAGGGCAAAAGTCTAGTTTTATAGATAGGTGCGGAGTTTCCACCGGTGGCTTTTCTGGAAATTCTTGTACTTAACGTCAACGTTGGTTGGATTTAGAGAAGGCGTGTTTGTGCAGAAATCGGGGATGTGTATAGCTTCAAAGGTCGTCCCTATATTCTAAGTGATCTTGAGCAAATTTGACTGCTGCTTAAAGGAGGGCCTTAGGTGACCACATCATCAGGGTATTTCGGTATGCTGACGATTTCTTGGTTTTTTACACTAAGGATGATTTTGAATCCGTCGTCACCTATGTAAGCGATCAATTTAAACTTAATGGAGATGTCTAAGATTTACGAAAGAACTACCGGAGAGAAACGTAATACAATTTTTAACAATACAATATCTCGTAATACAATATCTCGTTGTCATTTGGGCAGAATCACGTGTGTTGGCAGTATTCCCCTAGAGCATCTAAGCCGTTAAACTTTCACTCCAAGCATTCGAAAGTAGTAAAAAACGGAATAGCCTTGTCGTGTCTAAAGTCAGTCCAATCGAAGTCGTGCGTACGCCGTTTGAACAATAGCTTTAAAGGGCCCCTAAACCGCCCAAAGGTTAAAATTTAGTTGTGGTGTTGCTTTTGTGCCGGTGTCCGCAGCGAACACGTAGCCGCAAGAATTTTTCGAAACGGCGCCGAAATAGCGGAGTTACACGCGTTTGATTATTAAAACGCGGCGCTTGCTTGTTTCGCTCTCTCCTGCGCCACACCGGCTGCTTGCCGGCGCCACCTCCTCGCCGAGTGCTCCGCTGAATGTCACGTGACATACATCCCCGATGACGCGCTGTCCACTTCCGGTTGACGCGCCTCCGCCGGCAAGCATCTATTTGTCGTACATCCCACCTATTGTTATGAGCTTCTAGGTACCTAGGGACAGAATGTATAGGGATTTTCGATTGTAGCGCCGTCACTTGTTGGCGGGTTTTTTTGCATGCCGCCTAAACCGACCGAACCAGAGAACACCTAGACCGAACCACCGAGTCAGGTGTTCTCTGACCAAGTACCGAGACCGAGCGACCGAGAAGACGCGCGGCCGTGCCGCCGTGCCATGGAGCGTGCACATCTCGGAA
>JABSTT010004308.1:0-22243 GCA_013339685.2 Hyalomma asiaticum | reverse complement strand
GCAACCATGAACTTAAAGGCATTCAAAAGACCGCTTTTGCTAGAGTTAGCGAAAAGGTTGGGTTTGGAGGTTCGGGAGCAAATTAGAAAGCCAAAGATCATCGAGGCTATCGAGAACCTTGGGGCAGATGATGACGAGCTCTCAGAGTGTCTGGAGCTGATTGAGGAAGAAAGAATTGAGAAGTCAAAGCGGGAAAGAGAAGAAAGAGTTAATACATTCAGAGCTTTGGCGAAGAGCCGTTTGGAGACGGAGTTCAACATGGAGCGTCTTGAACTCGAGCTGCTCAAGGCTCGAAATGGAGAGAGTAGCATAGCATCTGTAGGTGTAGAACGAAAGCCGTTCAATGTGGCGGACCTTATGCAACCCTGCCACTCCGGAGAGGACATAGGTCGGTACTTCGTAAACTTCGAGCAAACGTGTGAGAAGGCGGGTGTTACCAAGAGAATGTGGACGAGATGCTTGCTGATCTTATTACCGTATGAGGCTGCCGATGTAATTGCCTGTTTGTCAAAGGAGGAATCGGATGACTACGAGCAGGTTAAGTCGAGCTTGCTAATGAGGTTGAATGATCCCCAGTTCGAGGCAAAGCAGCAAAGCGGTAGTGCATCGGTAGATGTAGAGCACGAAAGGTGCGGTGTAGTGGCGAGTGCGGTGCCGTTCAGGGCCGCAGAAAAGGCTAGCGCACGTAGGAGCAGCAGCGTGTTCATGCGGGAGGAAAGCTCATCAGCGAGTGAACATGACGCGCTTGCGGT
This sequence comes from Hyalomma asiaticum, assembly GCA_013339685.2. Lineage (NCBI taxonomy): Eukaryota > Metazoa > Arthropoda > Arachnida > Ixodida > Ixodidae > Hyalomma > Hyalomma asiaticum. The sequence goes on along the minus strand of JABSTT010004308.1, from coordinate 21,491 downwards.
TGAGGCCGTTCAAGGCCAAATGGAGCGCGACGGGGTGATGTGCCAATGGGGTGTGGATGAGTTGGCACATGCATCACTAGGGAGTGTCGCGGAAGCTCGTGCCGATGCGGGCGATGGTAGCAGTGCGCTAGCGAGTGAAATTAGGTTATCAGCGGTTAACAATCCCCGAGTGTGTGAGGGTAAGAGCACGCTCGCGAGTGTGAGAGGTTTATCTGCTGTTAACAATACCAGAGTGGTAGTGGAGGCCGTTCCAGGCCAAAGTGAACGCGGCAAGGTGATGTGCCAATTGAATGTTGGTGAATCAGCTAGGCCAGTGGTGGTCGATCTGGCGCATTCATCACTAGGGAGTGTCGCGGAAGCTCGTGCAGATACGTGTGAGGGTAAGAGCACGGTCACGAGTGAAAGGAAGGTGTCAGCTGCTGACGATGCCGAAGTCGTAGTTGAGGCCGTTCGTGAACGCGACGAGGTATCGCGCCAATCGGATGAGAGGGAAGCATCTAGGCAGGCACCAGACGATTTGGCGCGTATACACAGGGAGTGCGTCGCGAAAGTGGATCTTGCCTGCGAAGTTCGAGATTATGTCGGCTCGCTAGACGACGAAGCCAGTGCATGCTTAGGAGAGTGCGCTGAAGCACGTTGTAGGGAGTGCGCGCGGATGCGGTTAGCGCTCAGGTATGTGATCTGCGGAGCTCAGATTCACCCAACTGCATTGTTCCTAAGTGTGCTAGGCTGTCCGCTAGTCAGGAAGGCAACAGAAAAGATCAGCTGCCAGTAAATAACTTGGACTGCGTGAGTCGATCGGCTAGCGAGAACAGTGAGATTTCTCAGGCAGAGGAATTGCGAGTGAAAGGCTCGAAAAGGAGCAGCAAAAGGAGGAGTAGACGTAAAAAGCGTCATAGAGAGAGGAATGCCGCCGGGAGCGCCGGGTGGTTGACATCAGACTTCAAGCGAGGAAGCAAGAGAGCGAGAAAGATGCGCTTTTCGCGCGTGGAGAATTGGACTAAGACGCGTGCGAGCCGACGACCGAAAAGGGATAGAAGAGCGCACTATGATCGAACACGGTCAGAGGGGCATGTTAGCACCCGCGGACACGCGCCGTTATCCTACCGCCGCTTTCTTCACGGTAAATTGTCGCGTGAGTTCAGGGTAAGGCCCCTCCGCGAAGCCGTCGAACAATGCCGCGGAGGGAAGACGCTCGCGACGGTTGTGGTGCCCTGCAGTGAGGCGAACACGTGTGTCATCCTTCGGGCTTCCTGTTTGAGAAAAACGCTCAGAGCGCGTCCCCCGCGAGTACGGCTAAAAAGGGCCAGACAGACATAGGTGGTCAAATGCCGTGAATGGAGACACTTAGAACACTTTTGTTTTGATTTTCTTAGTTGTTGGAATGGTGTCTCGTGACCTCCGCGTTTAGTGGTCGTTATGTAACTTGCTGTGAGTTTTGTTTTGTAGCTTTCTCCTACACGGTCGGTTAGTTTCGCGAATATTGTTCTTTGCTGAGTTGATAACCATTGTCAGGTAGTAGTGGAAAGTGTGTTATTTCTTGAATGCTTGGAGACACGTGTGAAGATTGTCTCAAATGTTCGCGATGCGATCTTGGAAAAAGAAAAGGCTACGTTTGAAGGACAATCGTATGACCGCAAGTGTTTCGAGAGTCTTCAATATTTGATTTGCGTGTCAGTGAGATGTAATGCAGAGTTTTCATGTCAGGTGTGTCAGACGAGATTGTAAATAGTGCAAGTTACAAGTTAGCCTATGTGCATATGTGAGCCGTAGGTGATACATTCTTTGTTAGTTTGGGCGCGTAATGCACGCGAGAGTTATTTGTTGCTTTCCTTTAACGCACATGTCATGTGTGGACGTTAGCAAGCATAGCTATACTGGGGGAGTCGTTTATGTGAAGAATGGGCAATGCATTCTTAGTGAGTTTGAGCGCGTAATGCATGCGGAAGTTGTTGCTTCGCAGAGGTCCTGTGTGGACGTTAGTGGGGATAGATATACTGCGGAAGTCACAGTTGTGAAGTATAGGGTTTGTGACCGCAACGGCTAGAGCGATTTTACATCCGCGGAGGAGGAGCTGGTTTCGCAAATAAGTGTGACGGTGGATGTCAATTGTGAAGTGTTTAGGATGTTTTGCTGTATATGTGTGTAATTGTTTATCTAGAGCGCATATGCGTACTCAGCCGTATAGCTCTAAGGCAGCACGACAGCTTTGTTTTGTCTACGCACGGGAAGATGATTCGTTTTGTCGGCACAGAATTTAGAGAATAAGAGCCTCAGATTCATGTGAGACGCGATTCAGGTGCTAGACGTAAACTGACGATATTGTAGGAAGCGTACAGCGCTTCACAGAAGGAATGCGTCAGTGTGGTAAAAGGCAGCACGAAAAGTTTGCATGGTAGCTCGCGGGTTCGGAATTCTTAATTTAAGCGGACCATTGTCCTCTCGGGTGGTTGCAATGTCATTTAAGAACGGCCGACTACTGCGCTGGAGCTTGCTACTGTTGCTGTACTGTTTAGAATTTCTCAAAAAAAGGGCAAATTGAATGGCAATGCTGACGGCTTACGTCGCTGCTTCTTGGGAACTCGATGGCGTCGGGTACTCTTGCTTTTGTACATTGCTTTTGTTTTTGTGGGTGTAGCTTAGGTTTACCATTGTCCTTTTTTGTTGTTGTTGTGTGGCATCACAACTTGTGTTTGCGAGTCAACGGAGCCTGTTTCAGGTTGTTGGAAGTGCTGCTGCTGTAATGAGTATGGCGGAAAATGATTTTGTTTTGGATAAAAGCCTGGTGGGTCTCAGGAGAGGGGTCCGGGCGCTTGCCTGCTTTGCGGTTGTGGTTCTGGCGTAGTTGGTTTGATGCTGTGTTCCGGAGAAATTGATATGCAGAGCAGAGACCACTCCTTGGACGAGATGCCTGGTACCGGAGATGGCCGAGCAAGGCTGCTGGGAATCAGCGCATCAGCGTCTTCTTCAACGACCTCTCCCCACAAGGGTGTTGACCCATGTACGTCGAGGTCTCAGCCCGCCACCGGGGAAGCTGTTACAAAGCAGCTGCAGGTGTGCCTGCGACGGTGTGGCGCCGCCAGGGTGTGCTTCGTGTGTGCGAACGCTTTTAGGTAGCACAGAAGGAAGGCCAGCCGAGAAGAACGTCTGGTCCCGAGCCGAAGAGTCGACCCCGTCCGGCACATCTGGAAGTGATTCGTCCAGCGAGGGCCCACCTTATCGGCGTCGGGCCACACAAACTGTTTGCCGGTGTGTGTCTCCGCACGTGCACGTGGCCGTGTGATGTGATCGTCTCCGGCGTCGTTTCCCGGACTTTTGGTAATTACGGCCATGGGCGGGTCAAGTATGGAGACCTCCCATCCTCTCCCTCCTCCCTCGCCCAGGAGCCAATGGTGGAGAAGTCCGGGCAACAAAAAGCGCGGGACCCAGAGAAGAGAGCGAGATAGAGAATAGAGGGAAGAACCCTCTGAAGAGAACGCACTTCTAAATATGTAAATAAACGTCTTTTAAGATTTCCTCAACCTCTGCCTCGGTTCTCGGCTCCCAAATAAACGTCTCTTAAAATTTCCTCAACCTCTGCCTCGGTTCTCGGCTCCCGGCGGAGACGACTCGGCTCCCGAGTCGTCTCCGCCGCTCCGCCACACGCTACCCGCTGGCCGGCAAATTCAGCGGGCCAGTCGCAACACCGCATAGCGGAGCTGGAAGTCTGTAAGGTTCACGGCGCGTCCGGTTTCCGCGGCACCCGCGGTTTCTGCTCCGTAGCACTGCGCTTTCTGCACCAAATTCAGCGTTCCTCTTGGCTTTTAAAATGGTCTCGTCACGTTATCATGGTTCGATTAAGGAAACGACACGATTTTCTACAGGCCATGTCGGTGTGATTGCTCATCGTCCGTGAGGACAGGGTGTAATTGTGAGAAAGTTTATGGGGTAAGTGAATGAAAGCGATAGAAGGAAGAGGAACGCCGTAATTAATAGACGGCTCCAGAAATTGATTACCTCAGGTTTGTTAACGTGCACTAACGTATCATATTACACGGGCATCTGGAATTTTCGCCTCCATCGAAAATGTGACTGCCGCAGCCGGTATCGAACCCTCGTTTTTGGAGCACATAACACCGCCGCAGCGGAATCTCCCTCTGGAACATTCTCACAGAAACAACTTGGCCTTAAATCACTGCCCGCCGAAAATCCTTACATAACGCGGTGATATAGAAAACGACGGAACTTTCAACACGTACTGAACGCATATGCCACAAGCCATCTGCTAGTTCTCGTCATTTTGTGGTTAACCACTGAAGTGAAGCAAGAAGGTCAAAGAATATCTTAGGACAGATCCAGCTTGACACTTAATAGTACTCCCACCCTACGAGCTCTCGCGAAGTGGATTTGCAGCTGATCCATTTAATTTGCGAGACAGTGCTAGTTTTATGTAATGGTGACCTTATGATGGTGTCCACGAGCTAGAATTCTAGTTTTAACAGAATGACGAGAACATAAAGAAAAAAATAGGAATCACATCAGCCATTTTCATTTCCAAATAAGAGAAAGTGCAAAAAGAAGCCACGACAGTAGTACTGCATCCTATGATTTTGTAGATTTAAAAAATTGCTATCTCATACCCCAAATGCTGAAGCATAATTTACACGTACATGACTTGGTAAAGAGGAACAGTTGCGCAAGACTTTTTTTTTCTTTCGGGGGGTGGGGGGGGCGAAGAAGGGCGCACATAAAATGCACACAGCAGCATGGTGTCCCACTCTAGTGTGCTCCGAATTTGCTTCTACTGCTAGCCTCGCTCATAGTAAGCGTCACATGGGGTCAGAAGTGGGCAGGAAGGTTCGCGCCTGACATCGCATCCGCTCTTCGTGTGGCCATGTTTTCCAGCTCTTCCCTCGCGCCTGCGAGCGAGGCACCTTCATCCTTTGATGCAGCCTAATTGACAAGCCTGCAATGTTTGGCTATGCCTAAGCAATGCTCGTCATTTCCGGTCAGCTATGTCTTTCTCATTCTAACGCCACGCCAGCACGATCAGTTTAACTTTGAAAATGCCAATTCCTGGCCAACGAGGTTACAACTGCTTTTGAACGGTACGAGTTCGCTTTAAGCTACGGAGAAAGACGCATTTGAGGAGCGGAAACTGCTATACCATGGCAACGCGCGGCGGCGGCCCGCTAATATGAGGCTTGGGCGTGGAGAAAGTTTAGTTTTCGGCGCATCATGTCAGATGACGCTGCCGGCCTGTTCCCATTCTTTACATGTCACCCTATCGGCGCGACACATAATTATCGCGTTACCGTCTCATATGTTGGAGATCTTCTCAGTTTTCACTCTATAGCGTTAGCAAATTGCGGCGGCGGATATTTTAGCCGCAGTTAGTAATAAATGCTGAATTACGTGCCGTACAGGCGCTTGGAACGAGCTGCTTGCCCTCACCCCAGAGCAGACGACGCATGCCGCTGGAAGTCATTCGCAGGCGTGTTGTGATCACGCATGTGTAAATGGCCTTGGGAAGTAAGGGCTTGAGAGCTCTCGCGTACCTCTCTCTGTGTCATCTGCAGACTCTACAACTCCCACGGGTTTCTGCAGCGCGACGTCGCGCCGCCGTGCCGATCCCGGAGGCCACGGCCTGACATCCGCGTTTCCATTTTCACCCGACAGAGGGCGCGTCGTCATCGTGCCCTACGGGGTGACTTTATCGGGCCGCCCGAGTGAGCAATGTTTCCCCTGCTCAGGTATTCTAGCTCCGTGCTTCAAGCTTTCATTATGCGCCGGAACACGTTCAAGTGTCGGAATACATTAAAGAACTTGGCTTTCCATGTGCCCGGAGTCTGACTGCAACGGAAGGAGGCCCTAGCTACTGCCGGTTATATTCGGAGGTTCGAGGGACGTCTTTGATATCGCTTGTTTGAGCTTGGAACGGATCATCGTCTAGTATTTCTATTTAGCAAGCCTCACCTGGATGCATTGCCACGGGGATTCAACATCTGAGGCTAATTGTGATAGCATATGAGTTTGACATGCGGAACAAGCAAGGCAAGCTACTTGTTGAAAATGACGCATTCTCTGGTTTCCCTATGCAGACAGTCGAAACATCTTCTCCAGTAGGTACGATTGAAGTACTACTCATCTCCGACTTCTTGCAATTCTGAGCAGCGTTAGTAGCCATACGGCCTGAGGACGTGAAAATTGCCAAACAGGAAGATCAGGAGAGCAGTGCAATTTTATTTCCGCCATTATAGCGCCCACGGAAAAAAGAGCCTCCGTTACATGTTATTACATGTTACCAAGGATGGTCCGCTCCTTGATGAATTCTCAGTCTGCAATGTGCTTCCTTTGGAAGACGCTCGCACGTTTGTTCCTGCTGCGTTAAGGCGAAACATGTTGACGTTGATTCATGGAGCCCAGGGCATCAATAGATGCAGGTTACGTGCCGGGGTTAGTTGGCGTATTCATTGGAGGTCATGGCCGTTACTATACCAGGGTGGCCAATCCTGCTGTGGTGAGGGAGTTCACTACCGCCTATGGTCGCCGGGATCCGGCCGTACCCGAAGCCTGCTTCTGTAACTCAATCAACACACAGATTTTTTTCTTTATTCCGGTGGAGAATTGCCCGAAACCGGAATTCGAACCGCGGTCTTTTTGTATGCGAGGCGGATGCTCTTACCTCTACGCCACCACCATGGTAATGCTCAAAAAACTAATGTTCAACAGCCTTGGGCGAGCACAGCGGACTGAGTCGCTGTGGAGGCATTGGAAGGGGTGAGTGAATACGTCTATACTTAGGCCAGGTATTGACCCCTCATCCGAACCATGAAGCTGCAGCTAATTAGGAGGACACGAATGGGGTGCATTGCATTCGGCAAGCATTCTCAGATAATGAATGGTAGCTTACCATTGTCTCTGAAGAGTAAAGTGTGTAACACCTGCATCTTACCGGTACTCACCTACGGGGCAGAAACTTGGAGGCTAAGAGGGTTCAGCATAGAGGACGGCGCAGCGAGCAATGGAACCGAAAATGGTAGGTGTAACATTAATTGACAAGAACAGAGCGGAGTAGGTTAGGGAACAAACACTTGTTGGGATATATTAATAGAAATTAAGAAGAAGAAATGGACGTGGGCGAGCCATGTCATGCGAAGACAGGACAACCGTTGGTCATTAAGGGTAACAGAGCTGATTCCTAGAGAAGGCAAGCGTGGCAGGGGGCGGCAGAATTAGGTGGGCAGATGAAATCAGCAAGTACGCAGGGATAACTTGGGCCCAGTTAGCACAGGACAGGAATAATTAGAGATCTATGGGAGAGGCCTTTGCACTGCAGTGGGTGCAGACAGGCTGATGATGATGATGTCGAAAAATATGTCGCCAATATGACCAGTGCGCTGTACATCGATGAATCCAGCAGAGCTCCTTTTCAGCCCAACGCTTCCGAATCGTCGTTGGGAAGTAATTGGAACAGTCTTATTCCATCCACAAGGATAGATTTCTCTTGCAGTTGCAGCCCAGTACTCTAGCTATACTGGGGTTGCAACCATCTAGCCGATAAAAACCTATCGAGTTATCCAACTCTTCAAAAGGATTTTTGCAGGACACGGCGTCACGAAGTGTGAAGAAGGTTATTTACAGTTCACCGCGATCAGGGCACAGCGACCGCTACCGGCAAGCTAGCCAGAAGACGCCAGAAGCCACAAGCGCGCACCGACCGAGCCCGGCGTTGGCAATGCGACTAGCGATCGCAGCGCTTCTTTTAGCATAAGGAATTTTCACCCTTCATGCCACCATAGGGCACTCTACTTATCAAAAGCAGTCGAAACTACACTAAGTCAAATGAAGAGGTTGAGCACCTGGTGGGTCCACTGAAGAGCTTGCTGGCTGTTTGAAGCTGTTGACTCGTACTCGGCTATCTTGAAGTATCGGCATACCATCGGTGTTATGGATTTCTGCCTTGCTCAGCTTATGACAGGTATACGGTTCCGAACAAGATTGCCTGAGGAGTTAAAACAAATGCTGCCTTCGCTAGTAGCACGTAGAGTTGTGAGCGAAAGATTTGCTCGGTGTAAATGAAGCAGCCAGCTGACCTCGATGGTGGATATCGCGCTAGGCATCATGCAACATTTCAAGAAGGTGGTCGAGTGTGGGTACTATTTGAATGAGTCTCAGCAACAGCCCTCAGCCCTTTACGCCGTCCTAGAAGTTTTATTGTTAAAACAAAAAAGGGGGCGATTCTTCAGCGCGGTCGTCTCTCCTTGGTTTGTTATAAAAAAATAGATGCGCTGTGGACAGGCGATTTAATACCTTGAAGATCTAGAGGTGTGGAAAAACACAGAAGAAATACAGCAGACACCAAAAATCCAAAACAAACTAGGGCGCCTTCACTGGAAACTTCACACTGCCATAGAGGCCCAGTGTATACGACTGGGTTCGGGCGACGTATCGAACCTCCTGATAGGATGCATCTGCAAAGATATTGCTGGTGCAAATATGTTCCTATGGGGCGAGAGGTGAGAGAGTTACCCGAAGAACAGGTCAGAAAACGCTGGAGAGGTCCTACTTTACTTTGGATTCAATAAAGTGGAGTAGGCGGGAGCTACTGCAAGAAGTCTAGGCTCTGGCTCAAATTAAGCGCGACACTCATGAGGAGGGAAGGCAAGAAGGTGTAGGTGCGAGAGTAAACCATACAATAGCCATGTATAGTCTTATAGAGCAAGGGTGGGGAAGAAATGGGATGACGCACTAGAGGTTTTTAAGGGTGAGAGGGATGGAAAAGAGGAGAAGGGATATTACATGCAGTGATAAAAAGAGAAATATGGCAGAGAGAAAGGAAAGTGTACAAAGAGATAAAGAGAGATGAAAGAAACAAGAAGACAGAGGAAGAACAAACCCAATCAACGTTTGCAATGTGGTGGTGCTTCTTCGCGAACTCTGCTGTTCTCTCAGCTTCCACATACGCTGAGCTATCTTCAATTTTGTTTTTTTCTCCAAGGAACGTTACAGGCTCAGTAAAACGCCACATTTTACAGCTTTGACGGCGTATGGTGTTTGTGTCCTCTTTCAAAAGTGAGAAAGGAACACCGTAGAAAATGAAGATGCGTACACAAACCACATCCCGATGTACCCCAGCCTTCAGGCTGGCCACATCGAGGGGATTCCCCGATGCCAGGAACACGCCGCCTTTTTCAGCAGCATCTTTTTTTGTGGCTGATATTGTTATGCGATGTGGTGCGTTAAGAGTACCTATTGATCGCTGCCTAGGTGCTGGCTCTGGCGCAAGTCAGCATGAAAAATACGTCACGTGTTTATTGCCTCTATAAGTACTAATCGGCGGGGTAGTTCAAAGTACTTGTAGTTGAAATAGACCCATAATGATACATCGCATCACATGCATGAGCAAAGTCGTGGTTCCTATACCAGAGAGATGGAAGCGCTGAAGGGATTCCTCGCAAAGTAACAAAGGAGACGCTAATGCCTTCAACGGATGTTACAGAATGCTCAGAGCAACAAGTCACTCGATGAGAAAGCACGACATATTGACAATTGTACACAGAAATTTTTAAGTGCGTGTGCAGAATTATTCGTGTTCTTATAAACATCTCTGTGTGATTTCACTGGCATGACGAGAATTTAGGGATATGCGCAGGTGACACCATCTCTCTGCGACAGCCGTGGTGTTTCGTACTAACTGAATTTGGTTTCGAAGGGCACTTCTTTTCTCCCGTGCAAAACCATTTATCAAAAACTACTCGCTCAACTACTTTTTAGAAGAGAACAGCTGCAACATTTCGGTAGAATTTTTGCATGACTCCTGTATCAAGTTATTTCCCAGGGAACTTGAATATGAAACAAGAACGCCTGGAAGAGTTTCATGTATATACAAAAAAATAACAAAACACCCTGGGAAATCTTATGCTCGGTGCCCTCCTCCCCAGATATTTGTGGTATGTTTCAATGTATGTCTGCCATGAAAATTTCCTTGTCCCTTCCGTTGACTAGATGTGTTCGAAAGGTGTGGTCTCATCCGTTACTCACTATTCAGTTACAGCAAGGTCACTACCGATAGATGGCGTCTCCTGCACTAGCCCGCAATACCCCAAGACTTTGCAACAGCGAAATTCGAGCGATATTAGAATGAAGCCTGCACAGTCAATGTGGTGCCTTCCAAGGAGGAACCTACCCTAATAAAACTTACACCACTAAGATTAAGAACGAATTCGTAGGAAGGGATGATATTTCGACAAGTTAGCTTCCATTCATATGGGTATGATATATATAATTATTGATTTTATTGAATGCAGATATAACTGAACTGTGGTCTAATACTTTCTTTAGATATACCACCGACAAACAAAATCCACGAACAAAGACCAAACTACAAGCAGAGATGTAGGAGGCATCAGCCAAGAGAACATTCAAGCAACAATTCTGAAGAACATTTCTTACTTATTTTGTATCTTTCGAGGAAAAAAATGCGTAGTATCGTATGCTCGCATTAGTTCACCATGGCTGGCTTGGTGGCTTTCCTGTTCACTCTCGCTTTTCTCTTCTTAATTTTAATTGAAAGTTATCAGTTCAATTTTTGTTGTTTGTTTTGTCTTCACCTCTAGTTGTGCTTATTGGCTCGCCAAGAGGTACATTCAATATGATTTTTACTGTTGTCTCTTTTTCCAATGAGCCCGCTTTGACGTTACATTTCGATCCCCTGATTGCTGCACACCGCGTGCTGCGTTTTCCCGTTCGCTTCTAGCGAACCGGTGTTATTCCTTGTGTTTTTAAAAATTGTTGATCACTAAGGACAGGTGTACTATTGTGTGAATATTACAGAATCTGTTATTGTATATCTCAGCGTTCCGGAATGTCACACGTAGCAGTTGACATTCGGCAGTCTGTTATATCATATTTACAATGTTTCAACACAACAGATTATTTACAATGACAGATTACGCCCTCCTCATGACGGATAATGGTCTTTTAGACGCATCAGATCTTGCCTAAAGGTCGTCAGGGCTTTGTCTTTGTTTTCTCTTTTTCATTGCAGTTAATAAACTGTCCTAGCAGTGTTTATGAAATTGCGCCGGTCAACAGTGCGCAGTATTATCAAAAACATTCAAGTCACGAATAACGTTACCCACTGTTTATCAAACAGCATCGGTAGTCTTAACGTGCACGCCGCATTTTTCAATGGCATCCGAAATCTGTCGCCCACAGTTCATTGCAAATACCTGAATCTGCGCCGCCAGTACGGCGACTATAGCGCGACGTAAAAAATTGTAGTCAATCCAATCAATTGTTAGCGTGACGCTGGATGCCCATGGCGTGACCAGTGGGCACGCATGGTTCAAACCATAGAGTTTCCTACTAAAATACTAGAGGGAAAACTGGCGCTGCGATCGTGAAGCTGCCATGGGAATGATGGGTGTGACATGGATTTGTCTAGTCTTCGTGCCTGCGGCTTCAAACGTTTTGGTGGATTTGTTTATTCCTGTTTTTTTAACTTCAGTGACGCGAGTGACGTTACTACACTTTTTCATTACGCGACGAAGGCAGCGGCTGTAGTGCACGCTTTAATGGCTCTACTGCTAGAGATCATCAGACTGTCGCATGTATCAAAGTCGTTTGCAATGATGAAGTGCCGTGCAGTGTTTCGTTGTGTTTGTTGATGGATATTATTACGCATATTATTTGCTGCGGTACTTTACCCAACTTTAGAAATATTCGCGCTGCGTCTCGCGAACCTTACTGATGCGATTTTGTTGTTTTTTTCTTTTCGTTTGTATCAAATGCGATAGAATCTGTAACCGTAGGTTGGCTTTCACAGCTGACATACATCCATTGTCACAAGGCTGTTCGTATGTCTTGTACTACGGCATTTCGATTCCGCTGTCTGATCAATTCAACACCGACCGAACGCGCCAAGCAGGCGCACAGTTATCGTGCGTAGTAGACGCCCAGTGGATGATAGGCAGACGCGCCTGCGGACGACGCTCAAAAAGTCAGCTCAGATCAAAGCTCAGGCGCAGTTTCCAATGGACTCTAACGGCACGGTTGTTTGTTTAACACCACGTTTTTTTCACAAAACCAACCACCAAGCGATGGGCGATACTGCGCTCCTCCTACAGCCTCGCGCAGGAGCTTGACTCATGCATATAGTTTGTAAAAATGCAGTGGAGCACTTGCCCTGCGCTAAAAGAAGCGAGCGAAAGCCCGTTTGTTATATTTAGTAGACACATCTACATTTTACCTACTTGAAAATGTCGGCACGTCACTTACAAGAGCAAAAATCTAAGTTCGAACACAACTACATCTGGAACTTAAACCTGTATGGACGCTGCTAAATCTGGGCACAAGCAGAGGAGGCAACATTGTCATATCGCACAATATTGCTAAATTTCTGAGCGTTCCGTATTTTTATAACCGCGAAAAAGCAACTGGTACCTGCGCACGCACACAGTTATTCCAAAGTCTTCAGTTTTAGTGCAGTATTTTGTCGTAAACGACCTGTTCTTTTTTTGTGGCTGATATTGTTATGCGATGTGGTGCGTTAAGAGTACCTATTGATCGCTGCGTAGGTGCTGGCTCTGGCGCAAGTCAGCATGAAAAATACGTCACGTGTTTATTGCCTCTATAAGTACTAATCGGCGGGGTAGTTCAAAGTACTTGTAGTTGAAATAGACCCATAATGATACATCGCATCGCATGCATGAGCAAAGTCGTGGTTCCTATACCAGAGAGATGGAAGCGCTGAAGGGATTCCTCGCAAAGTAACAAAGGAGACGCTAATGCCTTCAACGGATGTTACAGAATGCTCAGAGCAACAAGTCACTCGATAAGAAAGCACGACATATTGACAATTGTACACAGAAATTTTTAAGTGCGTGTGCAGAATTATTCGTGTTCTTATAAACATCTCTGTGTGATTTCACTGGCATGACGAGAATTTAGGGATATGCGCAGGTGACACCATCTCTCTGCGACAGCCGTGGTGTTTCATACTAACTGAATTTGGTTTCGGAGGACATTTCTTTTCTCCCGTGCAAAACCATTTATCAAAAACGACTCGCTCAACTACTTTTTAGAAGAGAACAGCTGCAACATTTCGGTAGAATTTTTGCATGACTCCTGTATCAAGTTATTTCCCAGGGAACTTGAATATGAAACAAGAACGCCCGGAAGAGTTTCATGTATATACAAAAAAATAATAAAACACCCTGGGAAATCTTATGCTCGGTGCCCTCCTCCCCAGATATTTGTGGTATGTTTCAATGTATGTCTGCCATGAAAATTTGCTTGTCCCTTCCGTTGACTAGATGTGTTCGGAAGGTGTGGTCTCATCCGTTCTACTCACTATTCAGTTACAGCAAGGTCACTACCGATAGATGGCGTCTCCCGCACTAGCCCGCAATACCCCAAGACTTTGCAACAGCGAAATTCGAGCGATATTAGAATGAAGCCTGCACAGTCAATGTGGTGCCTTCCAAGGAGGAACCTACCCTAATAAAACTTACACCACTGCGATTAAGAACGAATTTGTAGGAAGGGATGATATTTCGACAAGTTAGCTTCCATTCATATGGGTATGATATATATAATTATCGATTTTATTGAATGCAGATATAACTGAACTGTGGTCTAATACTTTCTTTAGATATACCACCGACAAACAAAATCCACGAACAAAGACCAAACTACAAGCAGAGATGTAGGAGGCATCAGTCAAGAGAACATTCAAGCAACACTTCTGAAGAACATTTCTTACTTATTTTGTATCTTTCGAGGAAAAAAATGCGTAGTATCGTATGCTCGCATTACTTCACCATGGCTGGCTTGGTGGCTTTCCTGTTCACTCTCGCTTTTCTCTTCTTAATTTTTAATTGAAAGTTATCAGTTCAATTTTTGTTGTTTTTTTTGTCTTCACCTCTAGTTGTGCTTATTGGCTCGCCAAGAGGTACATTCAATATGATTTTTACTGTTGTCTCTTTTTCCAATGAGCCCGCTTTGACGTTACATTTCGATCCCCTGATTGCTGCACACCGCGTGCTGCGTTTTCCCGTTCGCTTCTAGCGAACCGGTGTTATTCCTTGTGTTTTTAAAAATTGTTGATCACTAAGGACAGGTGTACTATTGTGTGAATATTACAGAATCTGTTATTGTATATCTCAGCGTTCCGGAATGTCACACGTAGCAGTTGACATTCGGCAGTCTGTTATATCATATTTACCATGTTTCAACACAACAGATTATTTACAATGACAGATTACGCCCTCCTCATGACGGATAATGGTCTTTTAGACGCATCAGATCTTGCCTAAAGGTCGTCAGGGCTTTGTCTTTGTTTTCTCTTTTTCATTGCAGTTAATAAACTGTCCTAGCAGTGTTTATGAAATTGCGCCGGTCAACAGTGCGCAGTATTATCAAAAACATTCAAGTCACGAATAACGTTACCCACTGTTTATCAAACAGCATCGGTAGTCTTAACGTGCACGCCGCATTTTTCAATGGCATCCGAAATCTGTCGCCCACAGTTCATTGCAAATACCTGAATCTGCGCCGCCAGTACGGCGACTATAGCGCGACGTAAAAAATTGTAGTCAATCCAATCAATTGTTAGCGTGACGCTGGATGCCCATGGCGTGACCAGTGGGCACGCATGGTTCAAACCATAGAGTTTCCTACTAAAATACTAGAGGGAAAACTGGCGCTGCGATCGTGAAGCTGCCATGGGAATGATGGGTGTGACATGGATTTGTCTAGTCTTCGTGCCTGCGGCTTCAAACGTTTTGGTGGATTTGCTTATTCCTGTTTTTTAACTTCAGTGACGCGAGTGACGTTACTACACTTTTTCATTACGCGACGAAGGCAGCGGCTGTAGTGCACGCTTTAATGGCTCTACTGCTAGAGATCATCAGACTGTCGCATGTATCAAAGTCGTTTGCAATGATGAAGTGCCGTGCAGTGTTTCGTTGTGTTTGTTGATGGATATTATTACGCATATTATTTGCTGCGGTACTTTACCCAACTTTAGAAATATTCGCGCTGCGTCTCGCGAACCTTACTGATGCGATTTTGTTGTTTTTTTCTTTTCGTTTGTATCAAATGCGATAGAATCTGTAACCGTAGGGTGGCTTTCACGGCTGACATACATCCATTGTCACAAGGCTGTTCGTATGTCTTGTACTACGGCATTTCGATTCCGCTGTCTGATCAATTCAACACCGACCGAACGCGCCAAGCAGGCGCACAGTTATCGTGCGTAGTAGACGCCCAGTGGATGATAGGCAGACGCGCCTGCGGACGACGCTCAAAAAGTCAGCTCAGATCAAAGCTCAGGCGCAGTTTCCAATGGACTCTAACGGCACGGTTGTTTGTTTAACACCACGTTTTTTTTTTCACAAAACCAACCACCAAGCGATGGGCGATACTGCGCTCCTCCTACAGCCTCGCGCAGGAGCTTGACTCATGCATATAGTTTGTAAAAATGCAGTGGAGCACTTGCCCTGCGCTAAAAGAAGCGAGCGAAAGCCCGTTTGTTATATTTAGTAGACACATCTACATTTTACCTACTTGAAAATGTCGGCACGTCACTTACAAGAGCAAAAATCTTTAAGTTCGAACACAACTACATCTGGAACTTAAACCTGTATGGACGCTGCTAAATCTGGGCACAAGCAGAGGAGGCAACATTGTCATATCGCACAATATTGCTAAATTTCTGAGCGTTCCGTATTTTTATAACCGCGAAAAAGCAACTGGTACCTGCGCACGCACACAGTTATTCCAAAGTCTTCAGTTTTAGTGCAGTATTTTGTCGTAAACGACCTGTTCTTTTTTTTTAAGTGGCAAAGCCATATGAAGCCAGAAGAACGAAGACTAGGCAAATCCATGTCATACCCATCATTCCCATGCTGGCTCAACCGCCTTGTTTGAAACTCCCGTAGACACTAGCGCCAGTTTTCCCTCTAGTATTTTAGTAGGAAACTCTATGGATCAAACCTACGGAACTTTAGCGTATCCGATAAGCCGCCACAGGCAAAGCGCTTTACGGAATTCAATATGTAATCAGCGAATGCAAAAACCTGGCCGACCAACTACTCGTATTGCCAAGGTACATGATATTGCCGTCAGTTTCGAACCTTTTAAGTGGTTCTCGCGTGCTCTCTAGCGTCAAGTTACCAATTCACGGTTCTATTTGCCTTAGCTTTTTATCATGAAGCCTCGGCAGTATGTATCCGTGAAATTAGACAACTTTCCTGAAGGGCACCTTCAAATTATCGGTGCTGTAGGCTTAGTGAGTGGCTGCCAGAGTCCAGGGGTACATAGGTTGCGAGTCTGGTTGTTCTGTTTATCACTTATAGATCGCGCCACAAGACGGCCAATAATAACGCTCTGCGCACTCCAGTATTCCACTATGATTTTATGCACAACGCAATACCAGTCATGCTAACATTTCCGAATCTCTTGGTCGAATAGCTTTGGTTTTAGAGATATGCACACTATTTATTACCACACCATATACGTAAACAAATCCACCGGCTCCCTATGACGCGTACGAACTATGGCAAACAAAAATTAAACTATCAGGTAACTGCCGCTATTAGTAAAATATCTCCAAATGTTGAGTTTGATGTCTCATTGAGAATCTTTAAAAAGCAAACAAAGGAATATTTAATTGCTTCTGGTTTTATGTGTAACACCGTTTTTCACATATGATGCCTGCAAGTGCAGCTAATTTTGCATTTATATTGATGCTTTATCTATATTGTTGTTTATATTGTTTATAATGGTGTATTGTTTATGTTACTTTATTTATATTGTTGCTTTATTTAGACTGTTACTTTATAGTTATATTTTCAGTTATGTGCATGTGTCTATTGATGTCAGGCTGTACAGGGGAGCTGAGGCCTTCGTCAGGCATTCCAGCATCTAGCCCCGGCTTCCTCCTTTTGTACGAAGGAAATAAAGTTCATTGACATTGACAATGAAAAACTTACGCATGCGCAAAAACAGGCGCATGCGCGACGCTCTCGTCTTGGCCGACAAAAGTGCAGTACACTGACCAGTCAGTGGACGCTCCCCACTGCGTTTTGAAAAGAAAGGAGCTGGAGCTTCTTCTGAACCATAGCGTGTCGCATATTTACGAAAATGCAGCACAAGAAATCTTTTTATGCCTACAGTTTTCGTTTGTCGTTTCACTTGGATGTGCGAACGTTAACTAAAAAAATTAAATAAAAAGCCCAGCACATTGTAAAGCGCAATCCATGACGTCGACGGCATAATTTTACGAATTGAGTGTGCTTACAAGGTCTATAGGCCTCAAGATTGAAAGTGTTCCCGTCAGCTCATTTATATATGCTAAGGTTGATTTAAGTTTTTTGGGGAATTTCCGAAGCTTCTGGGCGCCGTTTAAGAGCAAGCTTCTTCGGAGTCTTAAAATTAATTGTGGAAAATGTTTTTACTGCATAGTAGAGCTGATGTAGAGTGGAAGGCAACGCATTACAACATGCAAACATTACCGAGGCATTATTGCAAGCATTTTGAACACTGTGAAGATCCTTTGATATGCATATTATAAAGTTTCTGACAGAACCGACACAGCAGCACTGAGAGTTTTGAAGCCAACGGGGAATCATAATATCACCCTTTGAATTGGTGAAGACGCATGTGTAATGTGCAATTTGTAATGTGCAATTTCTAATGCTTACGAAAAATATGCATTACAATTTTTACGCAATAAACGTCATCCTCGATGGACAACGAAGATTTGAAACATTGAGCAAACGAAAAATTGAAATGAGAATTTCTTAATAGCAACAGCCATCCATAGCGCAACATTTGAACCTTTTTCGCAAAGATTCCGTCTACAGCAGTAAATATTCCTGAATAAGATTATGTTTTTTGTCCAGGTAGCATCTAAAGAATGCTTGTGCAGCGCATATCACGTTATCCTATCGAGAACGGACAACACAAAAGGGACAGCACTCACCGAACAGAGTCAAGTTTTCTTTTCCCGGTTAGATTTGCCTCATTTGAGAGTTACTCAGGTACCTTCTGCTGGCTCTCTGTAGGAAATCAGGAACGTATGTTAGGGGTGATTATGTGCTATTATTCATAGAGCAGATAAGAATATTGATACTGTAGGCTACCAAAACATTCTTTTTATTCTTCTTGCATCTGTTATGCAGTGTAAATGCAATTTTTTGTTGTTGATCTTAAACTGCATATAGGCCCGCTATCTGTTTGACAGAACAAAAGACTATGGCAAGAAAACACGGAAGAACAAGGCATGGAAGTGCATGAAAGACGCTGCACTTAATGGTGACTACGCTATTAAACTCCTACGACATAACTGATTATTGACTCTGGTCACATCGCACTGCCGCCCCAATGTCAGAAAAACGGTTTTTGTTTCCGAAACACCAATCGGTTGGGCTGCGTACTTACGCCACCGTGTGCGTTATCACAAGGTACCGTTGGTAATCATTTGCACACTTGTTGGTTTACTTGCTCATCTGCGCAAGAATGATGTCATCTATTTATCAACTACTAAGGTCATCATCGTTGAGAACCCGCAGCAGCGACTCCACCAAACCAAGTATCCCACATAGAGTCAGTCGTATGCACGAACAAAAGTTTCCCTACATTGCCTCAGACATAGAGGCGCCGAAATCATTTCACGCGAGAAATAAGAAAGCACACGTTGGTGTCTTTAACAGGTGTCCTTGATATGTGTCCTTTTAATATGTGTCAATATGTGTCCTTTTAGGAAACATATTCACTGTTTTAAATTTTCGTTTTTTTCCGCGCACAGTTCAAATTTCGATCAACTTGGATGGTTCGCTTCGTGTATCAGCTTATAAAGAGTTTGCTCAGCAGCAACCTAACTATAGCACCTGTTAATCTGTTTTGCATAATCTTAGCGTTTTCCTTTTTTGTTTGTTTTGCACCAAGGTCCACACATCCACACCTGATGAATGATCTTCTTAAGTACTTGCAGCCATACCACCATCTTATTCTGTTTTTACAGTCTCAGCGTTTTTTTTTATTGTTCTTGCTGTTTGTACTATAACACGTACCCACTCCTGCTACGTCTCAAAATGGAGACAACATTACTTTTTAAAAAATAAATAAATTTTAATTTCCCTTATGCGAGCTTTTCAATAATAATTGCCTGACATGTTCACACGCGCTTCAGCGCAGTTTATCGGCAGCATTTTTTGCTATATTCAGCCCTTTAGGTAGCCACTTGCGTCATCCTTGTGCCAGTGTAAACATCGCAAAGCTGGCATGACAGCAGGAGCTATTGGTGGACTTGAAGTGTATCAAATAAAGATTTTTTTCTCGTGCTGCACCACTCTTTATTGTAGTTGAGTAGCCGCCGTCAACAAACTCACGCTTCATTGGATGTAACATCGTAATGGACTGCTGAATCCTGCTCTAGTATGGTGCAGTTACTGCAAGAGCATGTGTGCAAGAGGCCTTCTCTGCAAGAGGCCTGTACTGTTTTTCTTTCTTATTGTCGCCATTCATTAAGTGCTAGCAATGCATTTGTACTCGTTATGTTCAAATCTCAGTACTAGAGAGTGCAACTGGGTAAGAAAATTCAGTCTTAAGTACCCCTTATGAAATGGAACAAGAAATCGGACCCCATAACAAGCAATACGGCCCTGCGTCGCCATGCATTGTGTGATTTCAGAGCACAGAGGACCGCTGAGCCCTGACGTCTAGGACATGAGAACTGTGCGTTATTGCGAGCGATTGATTATTAAATGATAGGCAAACGTAACCGCGGCAACCAAGCCTTTCATCATGGTGCAAGCACTGGGAAAAATTGCGATACCTAGCAGTGTTTTGTAACATATCAAAAATAAGGTAACTCGAGTTATTTCCCGTCTTCTAAAATGTTGCCTTCACATCTGTACTGTTCTGGTAGGAGACCAAAGTGAAGGAATTACTATGTATTCTGGCACCACTTCTTCTAATTGCCGACCCATCTCACGGATGAGAGCAATTTTGTTATGCGTCTCCTTCGTATAGGACATAAGGGCGGTAATGGGTATACGTGGTTTATTCACGACGAATTACCTAGCCGTCGTGGCGTTTCCAGAGCGCACTCGCCTCGCACACTAATGCCTAGATTCGGTTACCATCCCGAAGCAAAGTTCTTCCGTTTAGCACAATTCGCTTTGATTATCGCACCTGTTGTTCTTTGCATTGACCCTTAATTTTTCGCTCACTGTCAACGCCGCCAAGAGTTTCTCTGTGACAAGAGAGCCCTTGACGCTGTCACCTTAATATGCACATCCCCGTAATAGGCGGTAGGCTGCCCCTCTAAGCTTGCAAATTGCGATTCGGGAGATTGCCGCACATGAAGCGAAAATCAAGTTCACCCGCTTACCTTTGGCGTGACTGGTGGAACATATTGCAGATGGAACCGGCTCGCCAGGGCGTTGTTCCGATGTAGCTGGAGCCCGCTTGAGACAGCGACTGGGCGAGCTCGGTCACTTGTTCGGTCCGTGCCGCGAGCAAAGCGCGTGTGATGCCCGAGCCGCTTCGTCCTCTTTTCTCGGACGCTGAGGAAACACGGATGACGCTTAAGCACAAAAGAAGGTAGAGGAAGAAGAAAAATGCAATGACAAATCAAAGAGCGTCTCATTACTTAATCGAAAAGTTTATTTTACTTTACTTATTACTGATAGTATTCTTTTCTCGACAATACCAGGTTATCTCTAAGAAGAAGCGCCTGCCCGTGCCGCTTCGTCTTCATTTCTCAAGCGCCGAGGGTACATTGATTATGCTCAAGCACAAAAGAACATAGAGGAAGTAAAATAAAATGGAATAACACATTGAAGATTGTCAGATTTTTTAGTAGGCGCGTTTATTTTACTTTATTTATTACTGATAATATCATTTCGTCGATAATATAAGGTTATCTCTGAGAATACTGGCCTTTCAGAAAAGAAAATTGCATAGAAACAATGCCGGAACACGATCCACTAGAGCAAAGACACACTTTTGTAATCATAGTAATAATAATAATAATAATAATAATAATAATAATAATAATAATAATAATAATAATCAACGCCTCAAACAATTAAATGCTACCGCGCCGTTTTCAGGGACGTAGCCAGAAGGAGCGTACCTGTGTACACACATCCGCTGAAAAATTGTGAGCTCTGCAGAACCGCCCTCTCTCCTTAACAGCCACTTTTTCTGCCCACGATAGTTACACACCGCATAGTATAACACCCCCTAAACACTTTGCATAACTCCTCCCCCCCTTCCCCCTCCGAAAAGTATTTCTCTCTACATCGGTGAAATTCCGCCCAGTCTGCATCGCCTTCTCAAAGAACCTTCATTAAAGTTCGCGCCTTCTCTATAACATGCTGCAATTCTTTTAATTTTTCCCGTTACTCTTCAGTTTTGTCGTACATTCAAATTACAGTCAGAGCTATCATTTGTGCAGAACATAGTCGAGCTTTATTCAAAATTCTCCTGGGGCA